>VWYO01023578.1:23415-51596 GCA_013400275.1 Rhadina sibilatrix | reverse complement strand
AAAAAAAAAAAAGAAGGAAAAGATTGTTGGCAGCACGAATCCTTTTAAGTTGTTTCACTCTCATTGGATGGATAAAATAAACTGTTAAACAGTTGTATTTGGCCTGGCTCAGCCCCCTCATTAGGCTCCATGTGATGGATTTGGGATCTCACAGAGTGTAAGGAGCTCTTCATCCCTTGCAAAAGCTGGTGTTGTCCTGCCACGTGTCCCAGCTGCTGCTACACCCATCCATCAGCACAGCAGAAACCCAAGGAGAAGGGATGACTGGGCACCAGAAAGCATCCACCTCCCTGAAGGTAAACAGATAAAAGAGGGAAAGTTGTGTTTCCTCACCTCTGCTTTCTCTCATTCCTTGTTGTGGCTTTCTCTGTGTGCCTGAGCGGCGCAGGGTTGGGTTTGGTGGTCGTGGTAGTCCTGCAGAAAATGAAATGTGGGAGAGCTCCAGTGCTGCCCTTCCCTGTTCCACCAGAAAAACAACCTGAGAACAGGTCAAGGGAGGGGATTCTGCTCCTCTACTCTGCTCTCGTGACAGCCTACGTGGAATCCTGCTCTGGTGGCCCCACAATAAGAACGTGGAGCTGCTGGAAAAAAGTCCAGATGAGGCCATGCAGTTGATAAGGGGACTAAAGCACCCCCTCTATGAAGACAGGCTGAGAAAGTTGGGACTTCTCAGTTTGGAGAAGAGAAAATTGTGTGGACATCTCACAGCACCTTCCAGTATTTGAAAAGGCTACGAGGAAGCTGGATTGGGATTCTTCATCAGGAACTGGAGTGACAGGACAAGGGGGAATGGCTTCACAATGGAAAAGAATAGACTTGGATTGGATACTGGGAAGAAATTCTTCTCTGTGAGGCCCTGACACAGGGTGCCCAGAGCAGCTGTGGCTGTCCCTGGATCCCTGGCAGTGTCCAAGGCCAGGCTGGACAGAGCTTGGAGCAGCCTGGGATGGTGGAAGGTGTCCCTGCCCATGGCAGGGGTGGGATGAGATGATTTTTAAGGTCCCTTCCAACCCAACCCATGCCATGATCTTGCGATCTCTCTCCTTTTGGTCCTTGTCTCATTAACAGCTCCACAGGAGTGAGACCTCCCATGGAGGTCCCTGAAGGAGCAGGCACTCTGGATCAGCCACACCATGGGAACAAGAGCCTCAAACTGTGTTTTTTGAGCTCAACAGAAAGAGTCCCTCATTTCCATCGCAGGGATTTGACTCCTGAGGACAGCAGGGACCCGCAGCTCCTGGCATGCACTGAGTGACATTTCATAACCACATCCCCAAACACTAAAGCTCCCCGGTGAGGATTCTGTTTCCATCCTTATTCATGCAAAGCTGGGCAGGGCACCTTTGCAGGGACTCACCTCCATCAGCACTCCTCACACAACAGCTCAATTCCTGCTCTGAGCTGGCCATCAAAATTATCCCCAGAACCTGCCAGACACAAAACACCTTCAGAGGGCTGAAACTCCCAACCAACACCTGAGGCTCAAGCTTTGGTGAAATCACTCTCTGGTTGTATGTGGAGGAGCTGGATAAAATCTGTGGTTTAGGGAATTAGGGGAGGTGGAATTTCGCTTGCAGCAAACGCAGCCTTTGTCCTGAATTGTCCTCTCTGCACTCACCCAAAAAGTTGCTTTTCTGTTCCTCACAGCCTGTTCTTGGCAGTGCAGGTGAGGCATCCCTGCTTTCCTTGTGCTGAGGATTCACAACCAGAACTCCCAAATCCCAGTGATGTGACTTAAAAGCAGCCCCAGTACTTCTTCTCACAGCTGAGGTAAAAGATTTAAAAAAAAAAAAAAAAAAAAATCTGTGGAAACTCCTCAAATTAGGGGCTGAATAAATCTCTTTGCCCGCGACATCTCAAAGAATTACCCTCGATTTTTGCTCATCTTTGCTTTGCTCCAAATTGAGGCTCATGTAGCCAGTTTGAAACTGATGTAATTATGGTTGTTCAAAAAGAGTGGCAGAGCCAAGTCAGTCACGGTGACTCAACCGTGCCAAGAGAAAAAGTTTTTATCCCTTGCTACAGCTCAGATTTGGAATTGGTCTAAACGCAAAGCACAAAGATTATTAACAAACATGCAGTGCCTCTCTGTGCAAACCAGATTTGTTCCCATTTAACTGCGCTGCCTGCTGAAGGGAATTGGTTTGTTATGAAAAGGGCAAAGAGAAGCCCTCGGTTGTTGTGTCTGCTTTCAGATTAGACGCTACATAATTTCTGAGTAACAATAACAGCAATTGTGACCCACTTCTCACGGAGTATTTTTCCCTGATTTCTCCTAAAGTGCTTTGCAGGGAAGGTCAGTAGAAAGACCCATTGTAAACACGGGGAAATCTCCTGATTATTTGTTTTGGATGGTTAGAGAGGAAATTGCATATGCTTTCATGGAAAAAAAAAAAAAAATCCTCTATTATTATCCTCTGTCCTAAAAAGGTGGTGGTGGGGGGAAAAGCCTGGTGACTCTGATCTAAATTACACTAAAGCAAATTTCTGGCAAGCCAAATGAAGCCAGACGACTCTGGATTTAATGAGAGTAAATAGTAGCAGACTCAGTTAAAACTTGAAACAGGGCACTCAGCTGCTGCTCTGCGCTGCTTTGCTGCCTGTCTTGAAGCCTTTGATTGCCCAGTTTTATTTTCTTAGCTAATTTCAGAGATATTTTACTTTGCTTGAGCATCAACAGGTCAGCTGTTGGCAAAAGCAAGTGGCAAAAAGCTGTAGGCGTAGTTTATAGACAATTAGGAAAATAATTGTGTTGAGAGTGTGAAATGCAATCACGTAGCCAAACTTGCCAGATAAGGCTTGAGGCTGAGCAGAGCCAGCCCAAGAGCAGACTGAGATGTGATTCAGCCCTTTGAAGTCTCCTGATCTAATTCCTCTTGTACCCATACTTGATTCCCGTTGCCGGGGAAAACAAATATCCCATCCCAAATCCAAAAACCCCAGGTGCTCTCCTGTCTCTCCAGAGGGCTCTTGGCTGTGGGAGCTCCAAGACTCTGATGTGACTCCCTTGGAGCCAAGGGGAGCAGGAGGGGGTGTTTGGAGGGGGGTTCTGTCTCTCAGGGCTCAGCCAAGCTTGGCTGAGTGTTTAATTTGCAGCACTCAGGCTTTGCCTGGGCAGGCACCTACCGAGCTTTGTTGGGTTGGCCTCCCAACCTTGCTCTCTCTGCCTTGCTCTTGTCAAGCCTTTCATCAAGACAGGACTCGTCATACTCCACCCTGGTGGCTCAGCAGAGACCTTTTGGCCTTTCCTTGGGTTTCCAAAGGTGGGGGCAGGTTGTGAGAAAAGCTGGATGGAGGGAGGCTTCCGTTCCCACTCCAGCTCCCCAGCAGGGCCAGCTGGTGGAGGGCATTCTCTCGGGGTTTGCAGGAACTCAGAAGTGCTGGACAAGTGGCCACTGCCTGTAGATGGTTGCTTGTCCTTCCAAATAACCTGAGGAATTCGTGACTCCATGGCCTCTTCCAGTCATTTGTTAAGATTTCTTTGCTAGCATCTCCAGATGAGACACACTTCCCTGTGCTCTTACCCCCGGTTGCTTTAAAAGGGATCTTCTCTTCTTCCATTAAAAAAACAAAGAGATCAATAGGTGGGAAAAAATATCTTGAAGGAATGAAGTTTCTCCTTGAGAATGTTAAAGCTACAGAGGAAAAGTGAAGAATCAACTTTGACACACATGACAAATATTGAAAGGGAACTGAAGCTGAAAGGCAACTCCTCGAAGACTTTGGATCATTAAGAAAGTACATGAATGAGTTGGAATTCTTGAAAGAAAACCTATCCCAGGCTTACTCCCTTGGCTCCGCGCCAGGGGCTCTGTGTTTGCCTCCCAAACTCTCTCGCAGTTATGATGTCTGAGGGAAAATCCATCTCCTCTGATTTCCTAAGGCTGGGCAGGATCAGTGAGCCGATGGGCCGGGGGTTCCTGCGTGTTCCTTTTGGGGCCTTGGAGCAGCTCTGGGAGCCCATAAATCCTGGCTGCCTTTGCCCCAGCCAGGGTAAGACCAGCAGCTCTGCTGTGGCCCAAAAGGCAGCCACCAGAGAGCTGGGCTGGGCTGTGCAGACCTTTCCCAGGCTCAGGGTCTCCCTGGATTCCTTTGCGTCCACTGGAAAGTGCCGGGATGCAAATCCAAGGTCGTGGCTGCGCAGAGTCCCGGGTGGGTTCTGCAGCCCTGTGGCTGTGGCACAGAGATGGGAACGTGGAGTTTTCCACAGTGAGGGTTGTACGTCCAGGAGATTCCTTCTGCTCTGAAGGAATGCTGTGAGATTGAAGGTGAATCACCCATCTTCTGTCCAGGGCAGCTAAACCCTCAGCTAACGAGGGAGCCTTTAGCTGCTGGGAGCAGAACATCTCTCCTGGGTGGCCTGAGCAGAGCCTGGCCTCTCTGCACAGCTCTCCCTGGCTTAAGCAGGCGTGGGAGCTGAGCCCTGAGTGGTGTCCAATCCAGAGGATGACCTTGTGGACCACGGAAGCTCCACATGTGAAATATGCAAGCCCACACTCCTTCCTGTGCCTCCACACAGCTCCCACACGAAGTCCAACGTCCCTGCCTCGCACACCACCACCCCAACAGCACTGAGGTGACCCAGCTGCCCAGCAGGGAGCTTCACACCCAGGGAGAGGCCACACTCAGCTCTGCAGGGGGAAGGGAGGTTGTGTAGGAAGTGGGTTTGGGGTGGTTTGGTGGCAGAGGAGGGAGGGAGGCAGAGGGATGTGGAGCTGAGCTTTCCCATGGCGGCTGCAGCAGCGTCATCTCCCAGGACTGGGCTCTGTCCTTTCTGCCATCCACATTTTACAACCAATTCCCAACCAGTTTTACAACCAATCCCCAGCTTGTTTTACAACCAGTTCCCAGCCAGTTCCCCAGGAAGGGCCTGGATGGGAACTGTCCCAGGCTGGCGAGGTAACGCCGCGAGCGAGCCGCGATCTGCGAGCTCCCAATTTCACAGCTGTGGTGAGACAGCCTTTAAAATCTCCGAGACAGAGCTGGCCCTGTGCAGAGCAGAAATTGTAAGTTTTGGCCCTGAATCTAACCCTTGGAGAGCTGCCCAGCTTCTGACAGTCTGTGATGATGTCTCTGTGGAGGAAATCCTACGCTGAAGAAAAGCATGTTGCTTTCTCCCAAAGTTATATTCTTCCTTTCATTCGGCCACCATAAAGGACACTTTGTCATCTTGGCAGATCCTAAATATTCCCCCCTAATTTTATGGGAGGAAGATATAGGGACAAAAAAATTAAGGATTATTCAGGAGTGTTATTTATGGCTGAGGATATGAAGGATTTGAATGGAAATAACAATTAAACTCAAGAAAAAATTCACACTACAGGTCACTGCAATCCCAACTTTTCCCCTCGTGAACTCGAGCCGAGGAGGTTTTCTTCCCCTTTGTGATTTAGGCTTTGCTAAACTTCTCTGAAAATAGTTCATATATCACAGAGAGGAATTTCCATGGGGAACATAAATACATCCGTGGAAAGAAGGGAAAATTTTTCCTTGTCTCTGGGAATGGATGAGAAAGAAAGACAGTTGACGCCAGATATTAATGATGAGTGGAGGAAGCCATCCAAAGAAAAAAAGGAACTATTGAGAATACTAAAACTACCCCAAAGTCACAGACCTATAAAAATCTACTACGGAACAATGACTTTTCCACTAATACAGGCTTAGATTCAAGAAAATATTTAAGCACAGGCTTAAGCTGGTCCCAGTTTTGAAACAGCCCTTGAGTTAAATGGGTGAGTTTCAGCTTTGTGGATGTGTTTTTCAGCTCTGGGGATCCCAGCTGGCATTAAACCTGCCCACAGTTAAATCCAAGCTTAAGGACTCTTGAGAGGGAAGGTTTTTTCTTCTAGTGGGACAACACAATTTTCAATTTCTTTGGTCCTGCAGGAATTTGTATTAAATTCACAGCACAGGGGACAGCGTTGAGGGCATTTTGAGCTTAGGGATTTTGATCAGAAGGAAGTTGGAACAAGCTGAAGGAAATACAAACCACAATATTCAAATATTTGTGGTTGACACACTGAGATACAAACATGGATCCATTGTGCATGTGGACATGTGGACACATCCACACCTGTGCTGCTCTCATCCAGAGGGTGACAGCCACGGAGGGACATTAACAGCTGATCATTTCCAGCAAAACACCTCTGCAAAACAGAGCTTTTGCATGGGCAGGAACGGCTGGAGCCTCCCAGTGGGAAACATTCCTGCCTCCCTGAGGTGGATGGCAAAGCAGAGGCACAGTCACCACAGCCCTGCACAGGCAAGTCCAGGCAGCCCTGAGCCCCAGCCCCGCTGCCTCCCGGAGCCCCGGCCCGCGTGGGCAGTGCCACGTACGCCCTGCACCTTCCCCACCCCTGGGCATCCTCCTGCCACCCAGGCTGTGCCTTTGCCACGGGAGCTCAATCCTTGGCAGCCCGCTCGCCAAGGGCAGCCGGCGTTTGTCACCTCTGAGAGCCACGAGCTGAGCACAACCTCAGGCGGCCTCGCGCCCTCGCGTGTCCCCGGCCTCCTGACCGGGCGTGGGGACACGGTCAGGGAGCGCTGGTGGCCTTCACACCTCCATCCAACTTCAGATTTCAGCGCTTCACCTCCTCAGCCCTGCACGAGGCCCCTCTGGGGACAAGCTGGGGCTGTGTGCCAGCCTCGGCGTGTCAGCCTCTGTGTGTCAGCCTCGGCGTGTCAGCCTCTGCGTGTCAGCCTCGGCGTGTCAGCCTCGGCGTGTCAGCCTCGGCGTGTCAGCCTCTGTGTGTCAGCCTCGGCATGTCAGCCTCTGCGAGTCAGTCTCGGTGTGTCAGCCTCGGCGTGTCAGCCTCTGCGTGTCAGCCTCGGCGTGTCAGCCTCTGTGTGTCAGCCTCGGCATGTCAGCCTCTGCGTGTCAGTCTCGGTGTGTCAGCCTCGGCGTGTCAGCCTCTGCGTGTCAGCCTCGGCGTGTCATCCTCTGCGTGTCAGCCTCGGCGTGTCAGCCTCGGCGTGTCAGCCTCGGCATGTCAGCCTCTGCGTGCTGCGGCGCGGCCCGAGGATCAACGCAGCAAAACAGGCCGGCCTTCCCCGGGCGCTGGGGTTTGCCACAGCTGGGTGAACAGTTTAATTGGGTTATTAACACGTCTGCACGCTGACATCAGGAGCGTTAGAGGCCTGTGTGCAAATAGGCCGGGACAAACAGCGCTGCCAAGGTGCTGCGGGCAGGTGGGAACGCCTCTCCACAGGCCCTCTGGGAGCCTGGTGATTTGCTGCTGGTTTCGTACCCCTGAGGTCCAAGAGGGAGTTGGTGGAAGGCAGGAGGGAAAATCTCAGCTCATTTCTGGGCTGAGGACAGGATTTGGTCCACACCAGCCTCACGTGGTCTTCTTCTTCTTCAGAACACTGATGTATCCCAGAACAGTGTGGAGACCTCATTCCTACCACAGCCTTCTGTGGTTTCATCCCAGGAGGTGAGATGGGCTTCATAAACATCACCAGCCCTGGTGCTGCTGCACATCCACTGGGGTTCTTATCACTGCTCCTCCTTCTCTGGGCTTCTTCCTCCTCACTCATGGTAGAAGCAAAATGTTGCTTTTATCTTCTTTCTCAGCCAGAGTCGGGATTAAATGCTCGAGATGGTATTTTGTGTTCGGACTCAGATGTTTAGTAATTCTTATCTATATTACAGTGTTACAAGCTGTGAGTTCCACAGCACTTCTAGCTAACAAAGTAAAAATGGAGCTATCCCTATCTCTTTACGAGGCCTTTTAAGCATAAACTTAAAAGTTTATGCATTGGACAGCATAAACTGTCCAATTATGAAATGACACCTAGGTTATTTTCTATTTTTAACCCAATAACCAACCACCCGTGGCCCACAATGCAGATTTTTATACCCAATTACAAAACACCACCCAAACCCAGGCAGAAGAAGATGAAAGACTCAGCCTCTGCCCTAAAGCCTCCACTTTCTCTCATACATCTCACTGTATTCTAAACCCTTAAACTCAGAGTTTTCCACTATTTGATCTCACACACTTCTATNTTTTTGTTTTTGTTTGTTTTTTTTTGTTTTTTTTGGAAAGGGCTTTTGGGCCTCTCTCTGTCCACGTGCACAGCGTTGTCCTGAGGCAGCAGCTCCTCCAGCACCTTTGCTCTGAGCCAGTGCCAAGATTTTGGGTGAAGCTCCGTGGCTGTCACTGCTCAGAGCCCTGCCTCATGTCCCGAGGGAGGAGAGGAGGATTAGCAGGGCACTTCAAAGCGTTGTGTAATTGCACTTTCACTCAACTCGCAAGGCTTTGTGTGCTTGGTTTCCAAAAGAAATGTCAGGCCAGCCTCCAGGGACAGGCGAGAGGATCCCTCTGATGGTGACACCGGGTAGAACAGAGACCACATGGGACCGGCTGGATCTGGGATCTTCTGGTGCCTGTGGGAGCAAGGGCAAATAAATCAGCTCGGGATCCAGCCCCTTTGGCCTTTGGAAGCTGCAGCAGGGAGCTCTCAGAGCTGCTCCTCTCTCTGACTGAGAGGGTGAGAGCCAGCTCTCCTGCCTGCCCTTCTCCTCCAGCCACCCCACAGGGGGTGCTGGCCTGGGCCCAAGGCCTTCTCCCTGACCTCACATTCAGAGGTGATGCCTCTCTTCTCACACACACTAAATTACCAAATATTTAGTGTGTGTGAGACACTATTTATTCTTTATTCTGTTCCTTGTGCTGCTTCTGAGTGCTCAAAGCTTGGGGCGGAGGAGTCTGGAGGTCCCACCAGCAGCTGGAGGCTCGGTGCCCACCTCTCCTCCTCCATTCCCAAATGGAAAAGGTTATTAAAGATCATAAATGCCTTGAGAAAACAGCAGAACAGAGAGGAACTCAGATTCCCTTGGCTGCTATCTCATGGACTTTAATAGATTGACTACCTGGAGTAGCTGTACCCTCCCTCTCCTCTGCAGTCAGAGCCTGGCCCAGCAGAGCTGCAGTCATAACCGTGGTGGAGCAATCAGCTCAGGAATCCCTGACCCTGCACCAGGTGCTGTAGGATTCACATTTGGCAGGCTCTGACCTGGAAATCAAATCATCCACCTTTGGGAGAAAGTTTTAGGTTTTTCTTCAAAAGGTGCAGATTGTGCAGAGATGGCAGTGGGGAATTTTCACACAGGCACAAACCGACCACTTCAGTTGATCTTTAAGTCAATCCTTTCTTAAACTTCCCCTGTTTTTTCCCCCTCCTTTTCTTTAGCTCTGACTAGAAATCATCCTCTACCTTCCTCAATTTCTGGCAGTTCATCCACTGACCCAATCCTGGCTCTGGGGATGTCCTCTTTCCTTTGATTTCATCAATCTTCTTTCGGGCAAGTTGGTTTTGAAGAGAGAATGAGCCATTCACTTAGAAAAATGAAACTGGTGCATCACAGAAGATAAATATTGGGAACTGGTTTATCTGGTTTGAAAATATGCTCTGATTTTCTTCTCCCCCTGTTCCTGGTGAAGAGTGAACTGTTGTCTCTGACGCTGCTCTGGGCTCTTCTCATCTTGGTTGGGACTTAGAAGTGAAGAAACTGAAAAGGGAAAAGAAAAAAAAGCCAAAAGAAAAACAAGGGAATGTTTTGAATGTTGGATGCTTTTGGTGGGATGCCAGTCAGAGGTGCTGGGTGAAGGCAGGTGATTAAGGGCTTGCCTGGCTCATCCCCAGACATTTTGTTCCTCCTAAATCAGCTTTGCCTCTCCAAAGTGTCAGGTGAACTCAGAGCTTGTCTGTCTTCAGAACTGCCACAGAAACTTCTCATCTGACAAAGGTTTCCTTTGCTAACTGGAGTAAAACCCACAGGATCGAGTCAGCTCTTGCCATTTTGACTCATTAAGATGCAGAAATCTGAGGGGTTTTGTTTTATTAAAGGCAGTTTTTTTTCTGCCTGCAGATCTCTGGGGAGCCCAAACCAGGGGTCAGCTTGTGGCATTTAAAAGTGGGCTTGCAAGCTGAGTTTAGTCATCCAGGTGGGACCTGCTGCCACAAGGATTTGAAAAGTTCAGTGCAAGAACACCTTTTTTTTTTTATGGTTTCCACCTTTTATTTTCTCCTTCATTTCCCTTTCTTCTCTACTCCCTGTTTTCTCAACCCTGGTGCTAATAAATTAGATTATCACTTGCTTTAGACCCTTTCATCCTTCAGAGAGCTGCACTGGGAGCTGAAATGCTGCCCCAGTTGGAGGGTTGTGATCTTTTTTAAGGCAAAGGGAGGGGGAAATAATTTGATTCTCCTTTAGAAAACCCTTGTTTGAAAAAGTCACAGGGTTGTATGGTGTGTTCCCAATTTCTCCCATTTATGTGGGAACAGCAGCACACCCGGAGTTACCCTCAGAGTCAGGAAAAGATTTCTTCAAATTTCCAATTCTGACCAAATTGGGTGGAAAAAAAAAAAAGAAAAAGCCCTTCCCCCTTGTTTATCTGGCTGACTCTAACTCACAGCATTTGGGAATGGCCAAGCAGATGACAGAAAAACATCACCCTGCAGGTGCTGTCACACCACAGCCACTCTTGGGACCGGCTGCTTTCCTTCCCCACTTCCCAGGCTCCCAAAATGTGTTGGAGCTGCTTCCCAGGGGGCTTGGGGCAGGAAAACTCATCAATGCCCAGCCCAGCCCTGGAGAGAGGGGGCTCATCACCACTTTTTCTCGCCCAACAGATGCTCAGCTCAATAAACAAACACCCAAATCTGCTCAGTTGCCGGCGTTTTTGGGAACAGGGCTCCCACAAAAAGCAGAGTTCACCGGCTGTGCAGCTTTGTCAAGGAGAGGGGATACTCTGCTCCCATCTGATAAGGTGAGAGGCTGTCCAAAAACAACACTGCCAGCCCCATGATCCCCATGCAACAGTGCAAAGAAATGAAAAATTAATGTGAAAAGAGAGATATCCAGGAGACAGGGGGGAATAAACCCTCGGGAGCACAGGAGTCACCGACAGCAAGGATAAACCAGGAAAAACAAAGCTGGGCATTATGTGAGCCCTGCTCCTGGCAGTGGCAATCAGGATGGTGGCAAGAAGGCTGCAGGGTCAGGATGGAACCAGTTTTGAGCAGAAATTTTCACTTTGTGAGAAGCTGTTTAAGCTTTCAGGGCAGAATTGTGCAGCACAGAGGTGACACTCGCGTGGCAGCATCGCCTGCAGGACAGAGCAGGGGCTGGGAGTTGCCAAGTCCCAGTGCAGGAGGGTGGATGGGGAATGCCCTGGATAATGAGGAGAGCCAGCAACTCTCTTTCTCCCATGCGGAAAGTTTATTTTTCTAACCTAAAATTTAAGAGAATGAACAAAACAAACAAACAAACACACAAACTACTCAAAAAACCCAACCCAAACCAAACCAAACAAAACACAAACAAAAAAAACCCCAACCCCCCCAAAAAAACCAAAACAAAACAAAAAACAAAAAAGAGAGCATTTTCACAATTTGGNAAACAACAAAAAAAACCCAAAAAACAAACAAAAAAAAAACACAAAAAAAGAGCATTTTCACATTTTGAAACCTCAAACCTGCTTCTTGTCACAGCAGTGACAAAGTCACAAGGTTATTGTTGGAGTGGAAAGGGAAGGATAAGGAGATTAAAAGATCCAGCCACAGCCACAGGTGGTAGCAGAGTTCAGAAAGCTGAAAACTTTTGTTCATCGAGTGAGAAAATCATTCCTGTTCCTGTGATTTTCATCTCAAAGGTGAGTTGTGAGAACACCCAGCAAATATTACAGGAACAAAATTCCTGAGACCCTTCAATACCTTATTAACCCACATTTGGTACCTGTAAAATCTGAATTCAGCATCAGTTTTGTGCTTTCTAAACCTCCTTGGTTTAGAAAATGCTGGCAACAACCAAGCACAGGTAAATCGAGAATAAATGAGAATTTTTATCCATTATGTATTTTTAATTTTACATTGATCTCGGAGCCTTTGTGGGTTGTAACTCCTGCTGCCCACCCCACAAGAAGAAAACACTCAGCCAGCAGCAGAGGATTGTATTTTTGTATTTGCATCTTCAGCAGAGATGTTTGTGAAATTTGCTATAAAGGTTGTCGTGCCGCAGAAGGGAACAGAAAATTGGCACGTTTTTATGGGCTTCTGAACACAGGGCAGAAAACAACGGGGGGAGAAGGGTGGAAAGTTTATACAGAGATTACTTCTGGGAATCTGACGCTGGCAAAACGAGGAACACATTTCCTCGGTGGAGAGAGGGTTTGGATTTGCAAGGAGAGGGCACCAACTCTAACAAGTGAGGAAGAAAATGATGCGTTTCCTGAAAAGAGAGGGAAAGCAAAGCGAGGAGTCTCATGGTGGGAATTCCTGGAGGAGCTGGGGATGGGGAGGACAAGGCCAGCTGAGTCCAATCAGCCCGGCCAGGATTCTCCTGCTCCTCCTGTCAGGGGCTGCTGCTTGATGTGTCTTATCTCCTGCATCAGCCCCACCGAGCCGGGCCGTGTTCTTAATGAGCTGATAAATGAGACACTGAGAGCTGCGGCTTAGGGAGAATATTGTCCCTTCAGAGACCCCATTTTTCAAAGGGAACAAATGGCCTCTGGAGCTGCTGGTGACTGGGGTAAGGGATGAGCTGTCTGAAGGCAGGGTTTTTTTTAGGGCCGTGTGTGGAAAAGGCTCGTTTTGAAGGAGCTCTGATGGCAGTGGCAGGTACTGCTGAGGCGCTGCAGCCCTGGGGATGGGGCTGACCCCGCGTCCCGGCTCAGTCCCCTGAGGAATTGTCTTGGGATGAACATCTGGGGATGTGTCCCGCTGCTGCTGCTTGCTTTGAAAACCCTGTGGTAGAATCATCACGGAACGGTTCAGTTGGAAGGACCTTAAAGCTCATCCCATCCCAGCCCTGCCACGGCAGGGACACCTCCCACTGTCCCAGGCTGCTCCAAGCCCTGTCCAGCCTGGCTTTGGACAATTCCAGGGAGCCAGGAACAGCCACAGCTTCTCTGGAGAGCCTGTGAGTCCCCACCCTCACAGGGAAGAATTCCTTCTGGACATCTGACTGAAATTTCCCCTCTTTCATTTTGAATTTCACCGGTGTGCTTGCGCGGAGAATTCAGAGAGCCCCTTGTCGATCCTGAGCCCCTTGATTCTGAGCTCAGGGACGCAGGAAATTCTCCCACACTCTCCCAAAATATTGGAGCTCTCTGCGTGGCTAATGGCGTAGTGGGAAATATTTCCTTGCAAATATTTTGAAGCTTCCTCCAGGTGATAGAGCCAAAATAGGGCCAAACCCCCATTTTTGTTAGAGGGGATATTGGGAAGAAATCTTTCCCTGTGAGGGTGGGAGGCCCTGGCACAGGGTGCCCAGAGCAGCTGTGGCTGCCCCTGGATCCCTGGAGGTGTCCAAGGCCAGGCTGGACAGAGCTTGGAGCACCCTGGGGCAGTGGAAGATGTCCCTGCCCATGGCAGAGGTGGCACTGGATGAGCTTTAAGGTCCTTCCAACCCAAACCATCCCACAATTGCAAGACAGTGCAGTCCCTACTGGAGAGGCACAGCTTCATGGAGGCACTGAATTCCCTTCCAATCCACAGAATTATTATAGCACTGGGCTCGAACAACATCAGGAAGATGATGAAATGGATACAACAAAAGCTGCAGTTATCCTGAAGGGATTTCCATGTAAAAATATTCAGGCCGACACAATCAACAGAATCTCTGAGCTGTTCAAATTTCAACCAACACGGGCAATTAAGAAATCTTACCAAGAAATGTAACTTAGCTCCTTATTAGCACTTGGATCCCTATCAGGAACACTGAAAAAAAATATATAAACTTCAAAAAAAAAAAAAAAAATCCAACAGCATTTTTCAAATTAGCAGCCTTGAGGGCAATATAATCTGAGTTCAGCCAGAGAGAATCGAGCAGGAATAGTTAATTTAGTTCTAGGAAATTTAAGAATCCCTCATCTCCTCATCAGCAGTAACTTGCTTGTTAAAGGAAGACAAATGAAAAGGTTAATCAGCAAAGATTCGCACTGGGGGATTGCTTGGAATGAATCCCTCCTCCCCCGGCAGAGCTGCCGAGGTCATGTGTGAGTAAGAACGCTCCGGGCTGCAGAAATGCCATTGAAATGCCATTGTAAATGCCATTTAAAAGCCCTGCCTGGCACACAGGGTTTGTCACATCTGGACACGGTGTCTCCAGGATGGTGACCGGCGCTCTCTGTGCTGGCGGTGGCCTGAAAAAGTGTTTTTATTGCTGTTTTATCCGGCCCTCGGCTGGGGCTGATGAATGTGCCCTGTGTTGGATCTGACATCGGTCCTTGAGTGGGTTTTGGCTGGGATGTTGTGCACTCCTGGGAAGGGGAGGTAATGCCCTCGGAGCTACGTGGCCAGGCAAACAAATCATAGAACTTTTAAAATCTTGCTAATTTTTCTTTTCTCTCTCTCTCTCTCTTTTTTATTTTTTTTTAATTTTTTTTTTTTTTTTTAACAGGAGAACCAGCTCTGGCTGGTTCTATGGGCCAGAGATTTAAAAATAGCTGGGTTCCTTCCTGTCTGAGGTAGAGAGAAAGATATAAGCCTGATTTATTGGCTGTCCAGTAGACTTTATATTCAATTTCCTCTTGTCACATTCCTATCAAGTAACTGCAGGAGTGCAGCAGAGACGGGGTGAGCCTTTACAGAATAAATACATTCATTTACATGATGAATACCCATATTCACGTGGATAAAAGTCCCTCTTCAAACACTCCAACACAAAAAAATACCAACCCAACATTGTTAGCAGCACATCGGCCGAGGGAAGCAACCTCACATATTTTAATCCAGCATTTAAATTCACATATTTGATTCACTTTGGTAGGATGGGCACGTGGGATGCACTGAAATGACTGTCCTGCCACATGCAATGGAATGAGGGATAAATGCTGATTTCTGGAATACAGCCACACCTTCCCTTTCCTCCTTTCCTCCTTGTTGCTCCTGTGGCGGCTGATGCTGCTCAGTAGAATCGTTAAGGAAAGACCTAAAATCCCCAAATCCACCCCTCAGCTCAGCACCACCACTAAATTGTGTCCTCAAGGGCCATATCCACACGGCTTTTTTCGGACATTTCCAGGGGTGGTGGCTCCAGCACTTCTCTGGACTCTGCAGAGCTGAGCATCCCACGTGTCCTGGGGGAGGAAAATCTCCCCGTGGGGTTTGGCTTGGGAGCAAACACAGCACTGGCTGAGCCAGACCTGCTCAGAAACAAGGCTGAGAAAGGGAAAAGAGAAATAAATGAAGTTTTAAAAAGTTCAGTAAGTGAGACTTCAAGCTTCTCTGCAAGCTCACGTCACAGCCTGGGCCAAGATTTGCACAACTTCTGCTGCTTGAAGGCAGATTTGGATTTTCCTCGTGGGGAGTTTCCACAGAGATGAAATCTTTGTTTGATGTTCAGAAGGTCCAAGTGTTTCTGCCTGGACCATCAAGCAGGAACACGGAGAGCTCCATTTTACATTTCCAGGGGTTCCAGTAGCTGCCTAAAGCTCCCATAGACCTCACATTGCACATGCAAACAGCTCTTATTTTTCACTTTCATCATGCGTTAAAAATTTTTTTTCTTCTATTCAGAGAGAACTTGGCCTTTTGAAAGGTTTATGAACTCACATGTATTTATGGAACTGGGACAGGGAACTGACACGAAATGTTCTCAGGATGATGGATGCAATTCTGTCTCCAGGGAAAAAAATTAGGAATTCAACCAAGGAAAAACACTCTGGAAAACTTCACATCAAACAAGGAAACGAAAGAGTGAGAAGAAATGAAACACATTTGAGATTATGAAAAGGGGGTTAGTTAATGTCTGAGTTTAGTCTGATGCCCTGGTGATGGCCATCAGTGCAATCAGTGTGGGGACTGATTCCACTCAGGAATTGCTCAGGAATAATTCCAGCACCAGGATAAAGGCCAGCACAAGGATCACTGCAATGGTCAGTCTCGGGCATTGAAATGCATCCAGCTTGATTTGCTCCAGCAAACTCAAAAATCCTTTCCCTGCCTTGCATGAAACATAAACAAAACCTTCACTTGGATTGCATATTCTCCTGTACAAGAATGTTATTTTAATTTCCCCCAAGAGCTAAAAAAAGAACCTTTTTTTTTTTTCTTCCCCCTATTTTTATTTGATATACATAATGTAGGCTGGCAGTATTAGTGTAAGTGTTTTCTATTCATGGCTTTCTGAAACTTTCTGTTAGAAGTCTTTGAAATCAAACACCCTTCTTTTTATCATATATTACTTCCTCCCTGGGAACTGTTCCCTCTCTGTGCAGCGATCCCATTAGGCTTTTAACTTTCAGATGTAATATAAAAAAATAAAAAAAACCCTACCCCAAAACCTGTGATAAAAATGTATTGATGTTTGAACACCATCCAGCACAGGCAACTTCAAAAAAAAACCAAAAAAACCAAGATTTTGTGAATGGAAAATGGGAATTTGATTTGCTGGGAGAGGAAAAGCTTTTCCATAGGCAGTTATGATGTTTAATGGGCCATCTATTGATTTTTGGGCTGGCTTGGTACCACTGATGTTTGCAACAGCATTTAAAACAAAATTTCCAAAGGAATGGGCCATGGTTTTATGGAAAACCACAAGTGGCACAAGTGACTCGTAGGCTTGGCCGTGTCTGCAGAGCTGTTTGTTCTTGCAGCACTCACAGAGCCCAGGATGGCTGCGGTTCTCCTTGCAAACTCTGAGGTGGTATCAAGCAGCAAAAGCTGGATTTGAAAGACTTAAATTTATTGGACACTTTTAAGAGCTTGAAATTCTGAGCTGAAACGGATTTTTTTTTTTTTTTTTTCTTTTTTGCCGTTCAAAATGCTTCTTTGGATCAAGTTTTATGACAAATTTGTTTGCAGCCACATTCAGGTCTGTTCTTTCGTTATTGAGTATTTCAGTGGACTTGGAATATCCTCTTTGAGTAGTTTTTCATATTTATGAGATGGGTTTACTTAATAATAGAGATGTTGTAAAGTTAAAGCCATGGACCTGTTCCATCTGAAATCAGCCACTCCTCACCCAGATTAATGTGCATCCTGAAGGGCCTGGGCAAGTGTTTGGGATGCAAAAGGGGCAACAGAGATGAAAAGGAGGAAAAGCAGAGGACTTGAGGTGTCCAGACTGAATTGTCTCAGCATGTTAATTATTGGAGCATGCAGGGTTAGGGAATTAAGGGATTTGCACCTCTGGAATGAGAGGAGCAGAGGACACACCTCATCCTGGGCTGGCTCTTCATTTCCAGGCTGTATAAACGCCAAGTTTCTGGTGGTGGTGGTGACCCCAAGGTGTGAGAGCCATCTCTCCCTTCCCATTGCCCCCTTAATTCACCTGATTTATTCCCAAGTTGCCTTTTCTCCCGCTGGAGTCCAGTATTTCCCACAGGAACCACTCCAGGACAGCAGATCACACTCACTCCTCATCCTCAAACGTCTGTGTGACCACTCCATGTCCCCCATCCAAGCCACCTTGCCCAGATCAGTCCTGGGATGCTCTTCCAGTCCCTTGACTGGGAACTCATCCAAACTCTGCCTGGAGGAGCACAGGGAACCCCGTTAATTTAACACATCCCTTTCATGCACACCTGCCCCCCAAAACCCAGGCAAACACAGTGATAATTTAGAGAAAAACCAAGTTCAGCAACCTCCGAAGTGATTTCATTAAAATCAAACAAACTGCTGGTGCTTGATGTAATTAAGGGTGTTTGGTTTGGCTCTGCAGCAATGGAACCAACCTCACACAGAAAAGTGGTTGCAGCTTTTGTCCCAACAAATATGAGGCATCATTTATCCTCCACCAGCTCGGTACCAACCCTCCTCTGTTCAAATCTTTCAAAGCTTTCTTTTTTCTCCCTTTTCCTGGCCCTGTAGAGCTGAAAGAAATGTTTGACAGGTATTAATTTTGAAAACAAATGGTAGATTTTCAGCTCAGCTGCTGACGAGAAGGCAGGGAAAGAGCAGATTGCAGCTTGTTTTAATTGCAAACTGGGAATTTTATAAACAAAATCCACGCACGTATCATTTATAATCATGATCCAGGCCAGAGCAATAATTATGATAAATCCTTTGTCAGCCCTAGTAAGAAGTCTTTTATGGAGTAGTAGGGAATTAATTCACATTCTAGACAATGGCTCAATAAAATGCTTTCCAGCTTCTCTGACATATGGAATTCCACATGGGCTGCAATCAGATGTTCCCCAACTCACACTTTTTCCTTCCTTAACTCCTTGACAGTTTAAGATAAACAAGCATTGAATTCATTAAGCTGCAATTTTTTAAGCCTCCTAATTAGCTGAAACAGCTGAAGTTTGACTCTTCAAACACATGTTAAAAGCTTAATTTTCAAGACATAAACCACTGGGAGACCTGCAGTTTATTAACGTTTGAGGTGTTCAACGAGAACCTTCCCTCGTGTCGTTCTTCAGGGTTCTGCAAAATGTAGAATTACAATATTTTAACATAAGGCAATTTACAAAATTCCTCATTTTTGTAACCAAAGGCATTATTGCTTTGACTTGGAAACAGAATTTTTGACCCTGAGCTCCCTGATTATTTTGTCCAGTCTGATCAGACTTATCAGTCCTATCAGACTATCCAGATTAAATGTCCAGTGGCTCCCTAAACAGCACTTAACTAAACTGTACTAGAGGTATTTCAGGTTATTCTTTAAAAAACAGGCATGTTTCTGCTCCATCATGTTCCTGCCACGTTCAAGGCAGTCTATTCAATATTTTGGATGCAACCTCGACCCAGGAGAAGGGAGTTTTAACCCATTAAAGTATTTTGATCTTTTCCATGACTTGAGAAATGTGGTTATGGAAGCACTTAAGTTTTAATCCTTTGGTCTTAAATATTAAAAACCTTGCTTTAAACTGAGAGGGGGAAGGTTTAGATTGATATTGGGAAGGAATTCTTCCCTGTGAGGGTGGGCAGGCCCTGGCACAGGGTGCCCAGAGAAGCTGTGGCTGCCCTGGAGCCCTGGAAGTGTCCAAGGCCAGACTGGACAGGGCTTGGAGCAGCCTGGGATGGTGAGAGGTGTTTGGGTTGGAACTGGTTGATCTTTAAGGTCTTTACCCACCCAAACCATTCCATGATTCTGTGCTTTACTTTATTACACAAGAATTGGGAAGGTCTGGAGACTGATAATGCAAAATCATCCCAGTGCCATCCTTGCTTGCAGCCAGGCGAGGCCAGGAGTGCCCGGAAAGCCAAACCATTTTGGTTACTCCAAAGGTGCCCTTAAATCCAACCCCTTGGAACTTGATTTAGTCACCTTTTAATCCTCAAATCAAGGTAAACACAGCAAAACCATCACTTCAAATAGAGGCAGACACAAATCCCTGTGACTCGAGGCCCTCATGGCTGTGGCACCGTGGCAAAGACACGGATCAGAGATGGTGGAGGGGAAAAAGCCCTTTTAGCTCCTCTTATCCCACCAGTTATGGATGGATCCCATTCCAAATAAGGCTGAGGTGACCTCTGCCACTCTAGGAGAGACCAAACCGTGTGCTGGGACTGGGATGATGGTCCTGGATGCTGAGCTGTGGCCTCTCCTTTCAGATGAGATAATAAATCTGACCCGGGCACCAGGTGCTCTGTCCTGCTGGGGGGGTTCACGTGTGAAATGTGGAGAGAGGAGGAAATGGCAGGAAGCAAAGCACCATCAGCACAACTTTCATGTGGGTTTTTGTTCCCAGGAAACCACTTCCTCTGTTTGTATGGGCTGGAAGGGGATGGGACTGCACGGGGGCTCTTGCTCTCAGCTCGTTCAGCCAAGCCAGAAAAGCCATGGCACCCAACTAAAATCAAAGGAGGTATTTTTATTTTTATTATTATTATTGTTATCCTGTGTTTATCTGGATTCTGCTGTCACAGAGCCTTTTGTTGTATGGGAATTTTCCTCCTTGTCTTTTTTCTTTCTTTTCCTCCTTATTTTTTCCTTACCCAAACTGATTGCAGTGAAATAAATTTTTGATTTTCCTCCTCATCTTTTTCCTTTCTTTCCCCCCTTATTTTTTCCCTGCCCAAACTGATTGCAGTGATATAAATTTTCGATTTTCCTCCTCATCTTTTTCCCTACTCAAACTGATTGCAGTGATATAAATTTTTGATTTTCCTCCTCATCTTTTTCCTTTCTTTCCCTCCTTACTTTTTCCCTACCCAAACTGATTGCAGTGATATAAATTTTTGGTTTTCCTCCTCATCTTTTTCCTTTCTTTCCTTCCTTATTTTTTCTCTACCCAGTAAACTTTTGGGAAATCAACTTTTGAGAGTTACTTTTCAACTAGAGAGAAAAAAAAACAAAAACAAAAACAAAAACAAAACAAAACAAAAACAACAACAACAACAAAAAAAAACAAACAAAAAACCCCCACAACCTCTAAACTCTTGTAAATGGGGAAGAACATGTGGATTTACACCAGGGAGGAGCACAGCAATGCACTGTTTGAGTGACATTTGGATAAATGACATTCCTTGGAAATCCCTCATCTCATCCCTCTCACCCCTTATCCACTGAGGGTGAGAGTTTTTCCAAAGGGAAAAAGCCCAGCAGGCTTCTGGCAAATTCTGGCACATTCTCCTGTACTCAGGTAAAAATGCACCTATGTTAATATATATTAATATTTAGTAATGGCTGGAAGGCTTCTTTTCTTTTAATTTTAAATATACAGATGTATCTAGTGGGAGGAGATGGAGAGAGCTGTGTGCAGTCCCAGCACTGTTTGATTCCCACAACACTCTGGAAATGCCCAGCTCCTTCCTGAGCTGGTTTTCCCCTTGGCCAACCTTTCCCATGCCTCCAAGGGGCTGGAGAACAGAGCATAAAATCTGAATTATCACCATTTCAGCTGCTGCAGTAAAGCTGAATGCAAAACTCCTGCCACAAAACTCCTGACAGAAAGCACTCTTTAACAAACACGAACCACCCTGATGTTCCTGAGGAAAATACTGACTGTCACCACCACACTGATGACAGCAAGACCACAGAACCCAAAGGGGAAAAAAAACCCCACAAAACTCTATTATTTCCTTTATTTTCTCTATGTAGGCAATGACACAGCAAAGAGGGAGAATTGAAATGGAAAAAGGTTTTTATTGAAATGGAAAAAAAATTCAATTTATTGTTAAACTTCTGCATCTGCTTTGGTAAGGCAGCACTTCTGCGCTGTTATTGTACAATGGAGTGGGGAAATTAAAGTATTCATTAATTAGTATTATTAAGTTTTCCATGATGGAGAAGCTCTTGAGGAGAAAGCTCTGTCATCCCAGAAGATCAGCCATGGAAGACGTGGATTGAAGTGAATCCTCTGAATATGAGGGGGTTCCTATAAATCTCACCTCATTAAAAAGAAATAAGTAAAAAGTAGTTTGAATTCAGCAGTGCATCATTTATTGTCATAAAAATCCTTCAATGCAGAGGGAGGCTCCTGTGGTTTCTGAAAGAAAAGATGAAGTCTTTTATGGCTTATGGCTTTTATGCTGGATCCTTCCAGCAGCCGTAGTTTGGTTCTCACCATGCCTACAAATAAGGCAATTTTAAACCAGTAAAATTCCCCTTTTAAACCAGTAAAATTCCCCTTTTAAACCAGTAAAACCCCTTGTTTCTCCCCACATACAGAAGGTGGTGAAGGCTTCAGGTTGCCCATGTCTCCAACACATCTGTGATAAGGGCAGCTTCAGGGGTCAGCCTGGGAATTACTGGATCTCCTGCTCCTGAGGGGTGAAAATTGGAGTGGGCTCATGAGGAAAAGAGCAGGTCACCCGTGGTCCCCTCAGCCAGAAACTGGAGAAGGTTGTGTGGACAAAAGGAATAAGTAGGAAGTCATTTTATGGGTCTGTAGCCAATGAATTTAAGCCAAAGAATATAAAAGGGGGGAAATTTGTAAAGGTGGTCAGGGTAAAGCCTCCTTTTACCTGATAACACCCCTACATTACATCAAGAAGGCAAAGAGGAGAAAAAATCCTTAAATACAGCAGGAAACTCATAAATGAGAAGCACAGGGAACTTGTGCAGCCTCATGTCCTGGGATTCATCTGGAAAAGCAGAGTGTGGCACTGGCCCTCTGGCAGGATGTGGGTCTGAGAGAGCTGGGAACTTCTGGCTTTCCCTGCTGACCCAGCATCCAGCCCCTGGGGCAGTGGTGTGTCCTCAGCACAAAAAACTGCTGGAGTGGGAAAGGGGAATTGCAATTCTGTCACCTGCCAGCTTGCAAAAAGCAAAACCCAAGCCAAGCTGCATCCCGGGGCCAAAGGCTTAGCAGGGTTAGTCACCAGCAGCCGGAGCATCCCAAAATAAACATCTCCATGTTTTCCGTTCCTCGGTTGGATGGTTTTGCCCCTCGAGCTGGAATAACCTTCCTGGAGCGTCTCAGGACTCGGTCTGGAGTTAAAAGCAAGGCCTTAAGTCAATTAACAGCTGCTGGAAAAATCCATGCTAGGAGGGACACGGGCACCTTGTGAGATCAGGGCTTAGGGGAGCATCTCAGAGCAGCACTGAGGGCACAGAGAAAACCTGCTCTGAAACTGCTGCTGCCTCACCCTGTCTCACCCTTCCTCCTCCTGCTCCTCTCCTTGGGGATGCATCCTAGCTGGAGGGCAGAGAAAACTGCCAACTGCTCTATTTAGAGGACAATTCTGACCTCTTTTTCTGCCCAGGAGCATTGCCAGACCGATCACTGAGCTCTCCAAGGGCGTTTGAGCAACGTAATTTGTGAAAAAGGGGCCTGCAGGTGTTTTGCTGAGTGTGCTGATTGTGGGTGGATAAGCACAGCGCACACATTTCTGTTCCTCAGCTGGCAGAACGTGGGTCATCCCTGGTGTGAGCTGTTCCACTTAACAGCACAGGACTTTCATTCCCTGAAAATGTGCTGATGGGAGACAGAAATCATCATTCCATGGACATTTGCTCTGGTGAAATCCAAGGCAGAACAGTTGATGGGGACAGCAGAGCTGCCTGGGAAACCGAGGGTGATGATGGCACCGCTCCAGCTCTCTGGCATTGTCACCACATCCACTCCCAGCACTGTTTTCCTTGTTTCTTCACTGTGATGGAGAAGAGCTCCTCATCCCTGGGACAGGAAAATTTTGGTTTGCTTTCCTCTCATTCCTTATTTTCTGTGGTGTGCTTGGTAATAGTTTGGTAACCCTTGGTATGGAAGTGCAGAGACATTGATAAAATGGAAAGATTGGATTCCAAACTGTGCCAAGGAGCTCCCCCTGACTCTGAGCTGTTCCTGAAAGTGGCTCTGATTGTCCCCACCACCCACACCCAGCCAGGCTGAACAACCTGCAGGAGGGTGTGGTTTTTGCATCATTTGCAGCTGGCTTTGGAGCAAACCCCACCGAGGTGGTGAGCGTGAAGTTCAGAAGAGATTTAGAGAATTCTGCTTTCCTTAAAAAAACGCAGAATTTCACACAACTCTTCGCTTTGCTCTGCTGCCCTCATGGACCAGAAGTATCCTGAGTGAGGTCTGGTGGTTTTGCTAAGAGCAAGGACATGAGATAATTACACAAATAGGTCCCGACCTCCAGCTCTGTCTGATCTCCCATTAAATCCAAATTGTTTGGATCGGGACCAGCACAGTAATGCAGGTTGGGGGTTGTCCCTTCCCTCTCTGCCACTTGTGGTTCTGCAGGTATTTGGATGAAGAGATGCTTGGGAGCAATTTTTGTGGTCTGAAATCACTCATTGAGAAGAACAAGGGGAAATCAAAGAACATTCCAGAGCTTTAATTATCCATTTATTAATAATTATTCTGTTTAGAGGAAGAAAATACTTTAGAAAAACAGCAATAAGTAGGAAATTGTTAATTAAATTCTTATTATCGTGTTTGTTTTGCCTGCTTAGATGTTGTGTGGACGGGCTATCTCCACTTAGCTATTTCCACTTAGTCCATGGAAATGCAGGTGGTGGGCATCATTTTGGTGTTCAGGATTAAAATGGATTTATTACACAACTACAGGCCTGATCCAAATCCACCAAAGCTGACAAAGCCACAGATGCCACCAAATCCACCTGTAATTATTTTCTGAAGAGAAGTCCCCAGCACAACCTCGAGGTACAATCCAAGCTCTGGGTGTTGGAGCTGCATCTGCTTCAAATTATGGATGGGCATTTTTCTTTTCTTGTGTGTGAGTTCAAACAAACATTGTTAAGGGCTTTGGCACTGAGGCAAAATAATGAGAAAGGACTAAAAACGTGTGAGGAAGGAGAAAATAACTAATTAGGCTGAAAAGCAAAATCAATCATTCCCATCCTACTGAACCTCTCTGTGGCTAAAACTCTGTCTTCTGAAAAGAACGTGAAGCCACCACTCCAAAACTCAAGGATAATTAATAAGGGACAGCAGCTCCAAACCATAAAGCATTTTGGGGACACAATGACATCTTTGGCTCCCCTAGAGACCCCACAAAGCACTCAGAGTGTCCCAGAACGTTTTACCTCCATCAAGAACCCATATCCCTTACTGGAGCGCTTCTGTGAAACCGCGAGTAAAATGTAATGAGTTCAGCATTTTCATATCATTCTCGTTTTCTGAGCTGATATTTGAGATAAAAGACAAAGCCTGCCTTGGTTTCAGTTCAGAGGACGTTCTGTGCTATGGCTTCACTTTGCTGAAATCCTGATCAAAGCAGAGCTGTGAAATCTTACTATCCCATTGCTAACTGCGCTGTTGACTTTATGCATACTTCCAAAATCCCTGCTTCCCCTTAGACCTTTTGACCACCTTACTAAAAGGGAAAAAAAAAAAAAAAAAGAAAAAAAGGCCAGATATTTGCATTTGGTACTGTTCAGTACTTTCTTGCTAGCAACAGCCTTGCTAGCGAGGTGAAGCACAACTTTCCTGCTCCATAATGAAAAGAATAAACCTTTTCCATGGTTCCTCCACGGCTGCTCTGCTCTGAAACACGGGTGGGATCGTTTTGCCCGCTGGGAGGGATGCAGTTCCTTAACCTCAGAGATACCTCCCTCATCAAAGAAAGGAGCAAAAGGACTCACAGCTTTCCCTCTCAGATTCCCTGATTGCATTAATCCCAGAAGATCTGCACTTCATTTTTCTCCCATCTGGGACGAGAATCCAGCAGGGAGAAGTTCAGGGTGCCCGAATGTTTCCGTAAGTGCCTCAAATGACTTTGTGCACTTCAGCTCGGCAGCTGTGTGACCAAGAGCAGCAGCATGGGGCTCCCCATCAGCCTCCACCCACCCCTGTCCCTGGGGTCTCCTGGGACAGGGACCATTCTGGGGGGACTGGAGGGTACTGGGACACCTCACCCATCACCAGGTGGATGGAGATACTTCACGTTTCTCCCAGCAGTTTTCTCCCTCCGGGATTTAGATTTTGAGGAAAGAAGGAAAGGAGATGTTGGTGCCATGACAGAGTCAGAGTTGTGGCTGTCTGTGACAGCGTTTTCCAGGCGAGTCTCCCAGCAGGGAAAGCACCAGCTGGAACAGAGGTGGTTTGAGGTGACACTGAAATGATCCTGCCGTTCCTGGGATGGTTTCACGCAGTGGCCATGAGGATTGCAGACCTCCAGCACACTAGAACTTCCATTTCAGCAAATTAAACACCCTGGGGACACCCTGGTGGGCAGGGGAGGATGACGCTTCAGGAGCTGGATGTCAATGCCAGGGAGAGTCCATGGATGTCGGATGGGCTCTAACACCACAGCAGGGGTGCCTGCATGAGAGCTTGGGGCACAGGGACATCCCCACCCAGAGCAGGGCCCTGGTGTGCACACGTCTGCAGGGGTGACTGGGGGAGCTGACGCCGTGTTCAGCTTGTTTCTGTGGCCTCTGAACATCAGCCTTGAAGTCAACCTTCTTTTCTGGAGGAAAAAAAATAGTAGTTCTGACATTCCAAGAAATCCCAAAGGGAAAAATACTGAAAATTAAATGGGTTGGTCTGCGTCCAACTCACTTACTCAGGGGAGATAAATGATTTCGTATGCTAATGACCATTCCCTCAAATCTCTGACATTTTCTTACAATGTACTTAAGTACAGTTTGTTTTGCTTTCTGTCTCCACAACAATTACAAAGATTTATATTTTATTGCTCCGGTTGTGTTTGCCAGGACCACACTTCCTTTCCTTTTTAAAGGCGCAGGGATATTGTCTGGGACGGCGCAGAACGGCGCTTTCCGAACAGCTAAAACGAAAATAAACAAGGCTGAACTTATCTGGTGGAAGAGGGCAGACACTTTCACTAGGCACAGCAAAGCCAATAAAGGCTTCTGGCTCTTTTCTCCTCGACAGATCAGTACACACAGACTCAGCAGCAGTTCATAAGCAAGACAACTCTGTCACCTTTTGTGATAACTCCAAATTAATTCCTCCTTCCAATGTGATTATGGAAGGCTCAAACCTGCCACCTTTCCTGGTGCTTCTGGTGCTGAGGGCTAATTCCCTCTGCCTACTGTTTGGCAAAGGGGCTGCCTGGGGAGGGGGGATGCCTGTGTTGGTTCAAGCTGGTGGGAGAACAAGGTGCCACTGTGTCCAGGGGCACGGAGCACAAACGAGGATTGTTTCTGGTGACACCTTCCCTTGCCTCCTCCACCCATCTCCCAGCACTGTGAGTGACTCACAGCTCCATTGAGGAGAACTCACTGCCATGCCTTAAGTTTGAGTTTANAATAAATCCCTACTTTATTCTCTGGCTCTGTCCAGTCTCTGTTCCAGGTCAGCCTTCCCAGGCATCCACAGGACGAGGAGGACTTTTGCTCCTGACTCTGCTGGGCAGGGTGCTGGTGCTAAATGAGCAGAGCTGGGTTAAGGCTGCAGAGCTGAGCTCACCACTCGGGCTGGACACCAGATAACCCTGGGCTGCAGTGGCACTTTGCCCACAGCTGAGGAGCCTTTTCTGTCACCCTGTGTGTGCCATGCTGAGCTGCTCAGCCCCATGAGAGGTGCTGAGCCCCGTGATCCTGCTGCCTGCCACTAATCCATCCCTTGCTCTCATTATTCAATGCCCCGTGTTGCTTTAAGAGCACCATCCCCTTCTAGACCTGCTGGCGTGGCAAACACAGGGTGGTCAAGGATGTCCTGACTCACTGACCAGGACTGTCTGCCCAAACCCTGGGAAGTGACCATGGGAGCTTTGCTGGTCCTCTCCAACCCAGCCCTCGTGAGGGGTGGTCGTGTGTGGGAATTGGCTCCAGCCAAAAACGGGCTGCAAACAGTGACCTCATGGCAGCTCCTGTTTGTACAGACACGGGGAGAATCCACTGATTGTGGCTTTCTGGGGAGTCATTTGCAGTCTGTGAGTAATGTGGACCACAAGACGAGGAAAAAAACTAAAAGGGGAGTCTTAAAAAAGAAAAGGAGAAAAGACAGTGGAGTCAGTGTTTTCTACCCTGTGCTCTGGACATCTTGAGCAACAGCATTCCCAAAAGTCTCTGTTCAAATGAGCTGTGCCAGTTTGGAAATGGAGAGCCTGGTGAAAGATGATGGTGAAAAATCCCTCTCTTTCAGGATTATCACCATTTGCACAGATTCCAGCAGAAAAATGCAAAGTGGTGGTGATTGCAGTGTGATAAACGTTTGTGCTCTCATTTAAACAGTTTAAAGAACTGCACGAGCACTGGCATTAGTTGGAAAATTTCCACAGCCAAACGCAGCTCTTCCTAACTTCCTAACTACTCCCTGTTTAAAATTACTTAGGCTAAGGAATGTGCATTGTATATCCCCTACTGTATATCCTTTATTTTCATGTTCTCTATGGATTGTAGTGATGGACTCAGAAATTCAGGTTTTGATTCCTGTCCCCATCCTTAAACTTCCTGCATGACCTTGGGAAAGTCTCCTCGTGCTTCTGTTTATCACTCAGTGCTTTGGGAAAAGGAAATAAGAACCTGGGATGCTCTTCTGTGGGATGCAAAACGCAGCTTATTGCCAAAATTTGAGTGAGAAAAAATGCCAGTCACTTGCACAGCTGATGAAAGAGCTGGGGGATGCCACGAAAACACGTTCAAAACTTGAATAATTCCCAATGGCTCTGAAGATATTTCGGGTTTCTCACCACTAGTCAGCCTTCCTCTGCCATTTGCTCCTGGTGTCTTCCAGCAATTCCTTGTGCAGTGCTCATCGCAGCAGTCCTCATCTGGTGCCAGCTGAAATATGCAGCCATAATAAAGACATTTTATTTCAAAGCTTCCCCCTCTGCTCTCGTGGCCAGAACGTCTGAGTATCTTCCACCGTGCTTCTGCTAACAGCAATAATAACAGTAATAAAAAA
>VWYO01023578.1:1883-17571 GCA_013400275.1 Rhadina sibilatrix | reverse complement strand
TTTTTTTTTTTTTGATGGAGCAATTTTCTACCCGCTCTGGAATGCTGTCTAAATTATATATGAGATGCAGGGATTTGGGATAAATTTACAACTCCCCAAAAGGTGAGATATCGGATTTTGGCTTTCCCACTTCTTTTTAATAATGGCAAAGTCGTTTTAATTTAGTGCCGCAGAGACATTTCATTTTGATTTTCTTCCTTTGACTCATTTGGGTCAAGCAGTCCATTATATTTAATAGCATATTATTTTTACATTATGTTACATGTTCCCAGGGCCAGCGCTGGCACGCAGGGTGGAAACTTGTCCCTTCCACTTCTCTGCATCCTTTGGTGGTTTCCATTAGCTCCACATTGCTGAAAGCAGCTCTGCTGCTTCCTCTGCTTGGGCTTTTGAAAAGATTTCTCTTGGAGATGCTCTGCTGCACTTTTCCAAGGCTCAGCTGTGGGTGGTTGTGTCCAGCTTGGTTCCTGAACTGGGTGTTTAAATCTCCACAAAGATGCTCCATGTTCTCCCTCCCGGGCTCACAGCTGGAGCTGAGCTGACCACGGACCCTTTGGAAAGATTTTTTTCTCCCCCCACACTGGCTCAAATCCTCTCCTGGTGTAAGGCCCTGCTTCCAGCTCCTGCAGTGTTTGAGATTTATCTGGCAGATCATTCCAGCTTTACCAGCAGCTTTCAGTGCTGCGGTGCCCAGCATGACTGCCCCCAAAATACTCAGATATCCAGAAAAAAGCTGGAAGAGGAAAAAAAAATCTCAAATCTCTTTGCTGGTGATGAAATCCTTCCATACTCTGGCCTGACCTCCTTGAAGTTTTTTTCCTCCTTTTTTTTCTTTTTTTTTTAAATTTTTTTTCTCTTGGAAAGCATCTCCTTTTCTGCCTAAGCTCTCAGTGCCTCGCCAGCTCTCACAGCCCCAGGATTTGAACTCCTGAGAGAGTGGCTGTGCTGAAAAGTCTGAGCTTCACCCTGAGGCTGCCCCTCTGTGTGTTTCATGTGTTGCTAAGTTTAGGAAGTGCCACGCTCAGCCCTTCCAGCCCTGCTGTCACCTCCTCCTCCTCCTCCTCGGGTCACTCGGCCAATCCTGCTCTGCCCAGGGAGGTGCGTGTTGGCATTTCCTCCTGCACAGGAAACTCTTCTTATTCCTGAAGCTCTTTGCCTCTCCCAGGAGCTCCAGTTTTGGGAGCTGTTGCTGCATTCTGGGGTGGGGGGGTGTTCATTCTGTAAGGTTCTATAAATGGTCAGGTCGTACAAAGGACTTATTCAAGATAAAAAAGCCGCCCTGAAATAGCAGCTTAGGTTGGGTTGGGGGATACGTGATGCAAAACAAAGAGGTGCATTTTGTCTGAAAAGGAAATAAAAATAAATTCATGCCCCGGCCGACTGTGCATTGAGATCACTTAAATGCTGCTGGGCTTTGCACACTGCTGGTGGCTGTGTGAGTGCTCAAAAGCAGAAGTTGAGATCTTGTTCTTTTGGGGAGGAATTGGTAAAAAAAAAGGCAATTTGCTTCCTTCAAGAAAGAGACAACGGAAAACAAAATAGAACAAAAAAGGGCATATAATTTTCCATCTGCTCATGGTGCCCACAGAAGCATTTGCAAGTGTTTAGAAAAACCTGGTGGCTCAGAGCTCTGGAGATTTTGGAAACTGCACTGAAACTCTTCTGGAGACAACTCTGTGTAAGGATAATACGCATTGCTCTGAATTCCTCATGCTTCTCACAGGCTCTGGAAAATCCATGGGGCTGTCATCCCTGGGGCTGCCACTCGAGCACCTCATTTCTCTGCAGCAAAAAATCACTTTGAGAACAGAAATCCAGTTTGTTAAGTTCCTATTCCTCGAGAGTTTCTTGAGCTTTGTGGCATTAGTAAAAGACTCCTTCTGACAGCTCTTCCAGCAGCGTTCTGTGAGAGCAGGTTTTGCTGAGCAAGGAACATAGCTATTATTAAATGAATTTATGTCACAAATGTGGAAAGCACTACTTGAAGGGGTTATTTCAAGTCTGCTGAAATACTTCATGGTAAAATAAAAACCAGACCTGAGTGGAAGTCCCTTCTAATAGGGGCCTTCTCCTACCCCAGGTTGCTCCAAGCCCCATCCAACCTGGCCTTGGACACTCCCAGAGATCATGGGGCAGCCACAGCTTCTCTGGGCAGCCTGTACCGGGGCCTCAGCACCCTCACAGTGCTTGGGGTGCAAAGTTTGCAGATTTATGGGCATCTCAGACATCTTTAAAAAAAAAAAAAATTCTGGTTGTGCAGGTGGAGGGTGGAAGGAGGAGGCAGCTGGGCTGAGGCAGCTTTACCCCCCTACCCAACAGCAGCAAACGGCGCACGGGCTCCTCGCGTGGTGGGAGCCGTGTCCTCCCTTGCTCCAGACGTGGAATGTGCAGCCCAGTTGGAGCAAACGGATGGATAAACACAGCAGGAGACATCTGTAACGTGAAAATGGGGAGCTGGGCACCTACAGGCCCATTGTGCATTCAATGCACTGCGCTGGCTGGGCAGCCTGAATAATTGCACACATTGATACGGGGGAAACCAGCTCGGCAGGCAGGGGTTTGCTTTTAATGCAGACCAACGGCTTCCTGTTTTGGAAATCTTGCCTCTTTTCGGTGCACAAATGCATAGTTTTGTATGTGCATAATTTGTGGCTGTAATTTTAGAGCCTCATTAAATAACTTGGCTGTGGAAATCAAATTGCCTTTCATCAAAATCCAGCGAGAGCTGGACCAGTTCTGTCCATCACAGCAGCCCTTCTGGTCTTCGTTACGTGGCTGAAAAGCACAAATGTAAATGGGGCTGTGGATCTGTAGCACGGGAGGGAGGGAAAGGGAGCTTGGAAGAGGGAATGGAGCTGGCAGCAGGTTTCCAAGAGCGAGCTGGTCCTCTGAGGAGAAATGAGAGCTGCTCTGTTTTGCTGCCCGGGCAGGAGAGCAAAGGGAAGTCCTGAGTGAAGGGTTAGAGTGGGGCTGCCCAGGATCCTGTGACACGTCCAGGGGCCCCGTGGTGCCCTGCACTGCTCAGGGGACCTTCTGCCATCTCTGCCCAGCAAACCCAGGCCTGGCACCTGAGCACTGAAACCCTGCAGGTATCATTAGCCCAAGGCTTCCATTTCTGGCCACCCTGAGTAACTGCAGTGGGGTTTTCTGGCAGGAGGTCCTGGGCTTGATGCCATTTCTGGGGTTGCTCCCTTCACGTTGGAGAACACTGTAAAATGACTCATCAGCTCAAAAAGTTCAGATTTATTATCAGTGTTATGTGGTAGGAATGGGAAACGAGTGCAGGTGAAGATGGGGAGAGGGCAGAAGCTCTTTGATATTCTACAACATTGTCCAAAGTCAAGCGGAGATTTCTTTTAGAGTTTTATTTTAATCTTTATATGAAAGTATTACCCCATTGCTCCTTTTTAGTGGGATTGACACTGAAATGAAGGCAACTGTAACAAAAGAAAGGAAATCTGCTCTCTGCTGCAGCAGAGCTGCTTGGTTTGTGTCCTGTGCTCTTGCAGCTTGATCAAAAACTCAGGCATTTTCTGGGACTTCACCTTTACTCTGCACTGCAGCAGCACAACCTCCTTCCCTCTCCCACCCTCCCTTCCTCAATGATATTTATTTGCAGGTAAGTGGATTGGAAAGAAGGGAAAACGAGATGCAGTTTCCAAAGGTCCAACGCCCAAAGGAAAAGTTCCGAAAAGGGAGACAAATAAAGAGATAAGACAGATGCTGTTTCCTGTGGAAGGGGAGACGGCTCCTTGGCAGCCGACGAAGAAGGGGTGGGATTCCCCCTTCCTCTGATCCCTTCCATTTGGGGTTTCAGGTGTCTCCTTCAGAAACCCAGAGGTCAGGCAGGGGACAGAAGGGCCACGGGGCTGCCGAGGTGTCAGCGATTCAAAGACCGCTGACAGAGCGAGGAATGCAGCGGAGGTGCGACTGCAGCTCCCATCCACTTCAAAGGCCGGCGGGAGCAGGAGCCGAGCAGGGAGGCTGAGAGCTCGGTGATGAGTTCTCCTGTTCCCCCCTGGACGTGTGAAAGCGGGCAGGAGGTGGATGGTGGTGGGTTCAAGGGAGGCTTTTCCTCCACCAGGGAACCATCCACTCCGTTACAAAGCCGACGAGATTCTCCACCTGCCGAGGCTGCTCCAGCTGCACCAGCCCCAGGTGAAAGGGTGAAATGCAGCAGGGGAGGCTCTCCAGAGATATCCCAGATGGGAAGGAGCTCACGGGGTGCCCTGTCCTGCTGATATCCATCGATCTGAAGGGAATAACTCTGTGTTTCCCAGATGGAACATTGCAGCTGATGCCATCAGAGAGCTGAAGGACATGAGAACTCGCTCACTGTGGCAAAGTCACCAGCTTTCAAACCAGAGGAGCGATAACTCCTGTTAGCACACACCCAAACTCTTCATTTCTTCCTGTTTTTTCTTTCCCTTTTTTTTTTTTTCAGTGCCAAGTACATCCCTCAGCATCTCCATGCTAGCCCCTGGACTTTTCCAAACAGCAAGGGAAGCAGAAATGGCTCCAAGCTTTTATCTGTGCTTTCAAAAGAATGCAAATCAGGAAACTCAACCTCAAAAGCTCGGGCTGGAAAGAGCATCCTCCCTACTGCAAAACATTTCACCTTTAATATATTCGAACCAGCCTATGAGACCGTGGCTCCTGCCAAGACAACTTTTCCTCATTAACTGTTGTGTTCCAGGAACCTCTTGGCTTATTCTGAACTTTTCAGCACTGAAGCAGAACACAAATGTCCAGCTCACACAAAGGAGAAATTAAATCACATTTCAATACCTTGGCAGATGCTAAGTGCTGATAAGGAGGCAAATCCCCTGAAGGAAACACCACTGCACCAGGGAATTTTGGAAGGGAAAATCCTCCTGAGGGTTGAGTTTACACCTGTCCCTGCCATCCCGAGGCTCCTGTGGAATTGTGGTGCCATATTAATGCTGACCACTGTGGATTTCAACTCACACTGATGCTGTAAAGTGGGGATGTCATTGACAGCCCAAGAGATGTTCAGCTGTGAAAACAAAATCTCCATGCGATGGCAGATCATGGTCCCAGATCCGCCTGATGAGAGGGAGTGAGCTTGTACCTGGATTTCTCATCAGCTCCTCTTCACCTGGGCTGAGAAAATGGACAAGAAACTCTTCTGTCCTACTAATAATGGTTTATTCCCATTGACACTCAGATATTGGATGATGTCCATTCTATTGTAGCATGAAGGGTGAGTCATGGGAGGAAAGGGACTGAAAAGGGACTGAAAATCCTTAAAACCTGATTTCTAACTCTGAGACACTTCCATGAGTTGCCTACACATCCACGCAGGTTTTTAGTAGATGTCTTTATGCTGGTGTAGAAACACAGCCTTGACCAGCCAGCCCTAAAAATTTTAATCAAAGCATCCCCCATGTAAAAATGGGGCAAGAAACAGAAATCCTTGAGGGGCAGGTGCCTTGGGCATGCCTTTGCTGAGGGTTTGTGCCCGTGGCTCAAGTGTCCGTGCTGTGGAGGGGGGAGGCTTTAAACAGGGGCAGGGCAGGAAGCTGTGGGAAGGCTGAGTTTAATCTGCTCCGGGTGTGTGAGTCACAGCCCTAAATCTCCACATCTTCCGAGGGTTTTGTGCTGCTGCCACGTTGGCTACGAGCAGCCAGCTCTCTGCTTTGCCCAACTCCATTTGTGCCAAGGCCAGTTGGGGGCTTTTTCACGTGTGCTGGTGGGGTAAAAAGGGGCTGGGGTTGCTCCATCCCTTCCCAGAGAGGTTCGAGGGCTGCCTCGATCTCTGTTTCCACCTAGGCAGCTCTTGTCAAGGGAAAGACAGAGAGGGAGGTTGTTTGAAGTGGAGGAACACATAAACAAACCCGTGGAAATAAAGAGATCAAAATGCCAGCAGCCAGCGAGAGGCTTTTGCCGTCGTCTCCTTTCTTAATCTAATTTTTGCAACTGTAAAAATGTGGTGGGAATGGGAACCTGGCAAGAGGCACGGGCTGAGTCCCTCAGATAGGGAGCTGAGAATGTCTGCCACGATGAGGGCTCTATAAATCTCAGCCTGTCTCTGCTAATTACTCCAAGAGGAAAGCATTTTAATTGTGTAAGCAGGATCCCCACAGCACCCCGAGCACCACCTTTGCTTCTGGGCCAGTTAAATACAGATCAGCCAGAGGGATCTGTCTGACCAAACAAGGAACACTCCTGTGGGACAGTTACCTGGGCTTGAACCTGTACCAGTGCTGCCTGGGAGCTGGGTTTTACACCCTCCTTCTTCCTGAGCACATGCAAGTTGTTAATTTGAGGTCGTTTACTTCACCAGTTTTTGCCACATTCAGGCCTGGGTGTGATTTATTTCTGAGGGGTGTTGCTGAGTTCGTGCCACTCTTTTCTTCTGCATATTTGTCCTGCCTAAATACAGCTTCTTTTAGGGGGTATTAGATGGATGTAAGCCCATGTAAGAAGCAAAAAAGCTTCTTTTCAGCCTTGATTATGGCCTTGATCCCAATTCAGTGTTGCCCGGGACTGGACATGGCAAACTGATCATCAAAGCTTGGGCTTGATGATCTTAGAGCTCTTTTCCAACCTAAATGACTTTGATTCTGTGGTCACACTGAGCATCTCAGTTTGACCCTGCTGCATTTTAAGGGCTTTCCGTGGGCAAAGAGGCATCCTGGGTGCTGAGTCCTCAGTGCCACCTGGTTTCCCCTAAATGTCCTTGTCCTGGGCTGCACTGCTGGCTCAGGTATCACAGGATTATGGAATTATGAAGGCTGGAAAAGATCTCCTAGATCATTAAGTCCAAGTTTCAACACACAGCCTGGGAACTCAGTTCTTCCTGGGTGTTTTATGGCTCTCTGTTAAAAGTTTCCCGTTGACCCTGAATCCCAGCCCTGCAAATCCTCCTTCCCCAACCATCTCACCTCAGTTTTCTCCTCAGACGGATGTTAAAAGTGATTTACTCTGAAATATATCTGCCTGCAGCTCTATGGAAATTAATTTAACAACAGGAAATCTTCCTAAAAGTATAGATACCTGACTGGTCAGGTTTTGGATTTTTTTTTTTTTTTGAATATGTTTCACATTGCTCACGTTCCCTGATTTATGGGGACCTCCTGCTGGATGTGGTGTTAGAAGAGACATAGCCCAAATTATATGAGATGACACGTATGGATTAATTTATTCAACTGTGATTAGTGGCAAGAGAGGGAGAATTGCAAAAGGAATTGTTGTCAGTTCATTGTTTGGTGCATCCTCTCCTTCCCTCCTCTCCCTCCCCACATCCCCTGTGCCAACAGAGGCTACAACCATCAGTTGCATTTGATCCTATGGGCAACTTCTTGAAATTGTTGCTACTTTTTTTTTTTTTTTTTTTATAAAAAAAAAAAACAATAAAAATAATANNAAATCAACAAAGCAAACAGTGAAAATCAGAGGGTTTGGCAGGGGATGGAGAAACCACATCTCTCCCTTCTCTTAGCTACATGTCATAACAAACCCCTGGGCCAGAGAATTAAGAAATTTTCTAAAAATGTCCCCGCGATAGTTGCCAGGGTATCTGTCTGCCTGAGCATACACATGAGCATATCTGCAAGGGTTGTTTGATGCTTTCTTTTGAAATAAACGGGTTCCTTTCTTTACAGACTGAAGCAGCATCAATGGATGCTAAGGGAAACAAGATTTGCTTTTCCTTGGGAGATGAGAAACCGCTGTAAAGGTGCACGAGGATAAAAAAAAGAAGGGATCTTGTCCCTCTGGAATGTGTTTTGAGGGACACCTGGGTGGGTTTAGCAGGCTGCAGGTGGTCATGCAAAGGGTTAAAATGTCACCAGCAGCCCTCTGAGCCACACTCACCTGTGGCAGGGCACTGCAAGCAGGGCTGGCTGTGCTGCCAAGGAAAGGGTTTAACCTAACTCAGGGCAGCTCAACACCAGGAGAGAAACTTGTGAAATGAACTGTTTCCCTTTTGCAAGTGCTGCAGTGATTTATTTTTCTTTTTCTTCAGCGTTGCTACAGATGCACTGATGTTTCCACCAGTGGGATGACTCCCCTCCCTTCGGCAGGTTTCTCCACGACCTTTAGCCCCACAGAAAATCCCGTTACAGATCACACACACACACACACACACACACATTATCTTTAAAAAAAAAAAAATTCATTTCAAATTCTTGGACAGTGTGAGAAAACTGGAGGATTAATCACAAAAAAAAAAGCACATTATACTGTGTAATTCACAGCACTGCAATGAAATCTCCCCAAATATCATCCTTCAGAGCGAGCTCAGTGTGTCGTAACGCGGCCGCCTGTCCAACAGCCAGCTAAGATCATCTCTTAGGAATTTATTATGAGTGTTCTATGCCCCGTAACTTTTTTATGTCAGGTTGTTAATCGCGGCAAGCAGGATGTGTTGAAGGCACGTTTGGGTAGGAAAGATTAATTCCACCCTGGCATTTGCCACTCCAAGCTTTGGCGAGGTGGGGGGGAAAAGCAACATCCTTATCCAGCGCTGCTGGCTTAGTGCATCCCAAGGGATGCAGGAAATAGGACAACAATTTACAAAGAAGGGTTTTGCAGTCGGGGCGACTCACGAAGTTGTTTTTGGGAAGAGCCACGCACAGCCCCCACGCTGTATTTTTCAGTGCCCAGCACACATTTCCCTCTGATCCATCTTTCCGTCTGTCTGCTCGGTTTAATTGCTCCGCCGTGGGCTTTAGACTGTTTCTCACTGTATTATTTTAATGATCCTTTGACTGAGTCAGGCTGGAAGAATCCCATAAACTCCAGTGACACTGGGGGTGATGTGGATGGGCACGAATCAGGCTGCAGCCTCGCTCACAGTCCTTCCCGGGACTCCCAGGGGAAGACAAGCAGTTTCAAGGTTTGACCTAAAAAATTTGGCCGTGGCTTGAGCTGAGCCCTACAAAGAATCACCACAGATAGGATCTCTGTGGTCCAGCTGATAGAAGGTTTCCAACAGCTTTTCCAGCTTGACCATGACCATTTTTGCTTGAAAAGCATAAAACATCTCTGGCAGCACTGGTGCCCAGCAGCTCTGTGGAGCGAACACTGGAGGTGGCAGTGACAGGGAAGGACAGCCAGTTCCAACATGTTTTCCATCAGTTTGCCTGTCCAGACAGGGGACATGCACGTTACAGAAACCCACTGAGCCAACCCAGAAATCAAAGCACTTTTGGCAAGGGAGGGAAGGAAAGAAAAGCAGTTTCACCTGCTGCTGCCTTCAGGCCAAAGCTGCTGAACAGAGCAGCCTGTGGCACACTGGCACAGGCAGGTAAGGGCACAGCTGGAGCTGAGGGACAGGTTTTTTTGGGATGCTCCTGGCCAGCTGTGGGGTTACAGCTCTCTGAGCATTAATGCAGCAGCTGGGTGACTCCAGAGATGCATTCCTTGCAGCCAGCACGGTGTCAGCAGCACCAGCTGTGGTGCCCAACACGGCTTCACTGCACAGATTTTTCTATCGCTTGGAACAAGCAGCTCTGTCACCTCTGCTTCTGATTATTTGTTCCTCCAAATAACTGGAGATGCCTGTGGAGTCTCTGGGATGAGTGCTGTGTTTTGTGCAGGTGATGGGGCAGGAGGGGCCTTCACTGCCAGGAGATGTGGGCACAAGGGGTGGCAGCCCCTGTCAGAGTGAGCTTCTGTCTGGATGTCACAGGGGGAAAGAGGGGACACTGCAGCTGTGCCCTGTGGCTTCAGCTTGTGCAAGGCTCAGCCTGGCTCATTATTTTGGGCAGGACCACCAGATGAGCTGAGATGTGAAGGGTGACACCAGCTTTGGGATTTCTGCTGGGGTTTCAGTGCTGGGTTCGTGTGGACAAATGCCCGCACCTGTGGCACAAAACCCTGGGCTCACAGACTCCTGCTGGGCTGACAGAACCGTGGCATCACTAGGCTTGGAAAAGAGCTCTGAGATCATCAAGTCCAACCTTTGAATGATCACCACCTTGTCAGCTGGGCCAGAGCACACCCAGTGGTTTCTTCAACCCTTCCAAGGATGGTGACTCCACCACAACCCTGGGCAGCCGTTCCTGTGCTGGACATTTTACTGGATTAGGCAGAGTTTGGGGAGGGGTTTTGTGGCACCTGGTTTGGGCCTGAGGCACCCCAATATCTGCAGAGATATTGATCAAGGATTAAACCCATCCTGGTGGGCTTTAGTGCTCATTGCAGTCAAAGATGAGGGAGGGAGAAGAGGGTCCAAGGATGCTGCACACCCTGGTGGAAATTTGCCAGCTCCTGTCGGGCTGATGGGCCTGGATTATTCTGACACACTTGAAATCTGACTCAAGGTTATTATTTATGCATTGCTATTAGCAGCAATTCTGCCTTTTTTCCCCCCCTCCTGAAACTCATCCTAAAGAACAGAAAGAGAAAGATATAAGTAACACATTTTCAAATGTTCCTTCCTAGTGAATTACTTGGCCTGACATTGGAAATGAATTATTTTCCATTGTACCAGTGACCCCTGTTGTGTGTTCTATTAACACCACATGTTAAACTTTTATATTTTTAGTAAACCATGACCTTGTACATTCTCTGTCATTTCCCACTGGCATAAGTACAGCACATGTGGTATGAAAGTTAACGGTTTTCATTTGTACACAGAGCTTTTCTATCTCAGGCTTGTATGAAAACACACAGGTCATGGCAATCAGGGCATCCCAGGATTTCACCAGCTACAAACAGTCACAACAAAGTGGATGTGTTTTCCAAAAAAACATATTTTTGGCATCCTGCTTTCTTCTGTGTTGTGCAAATCCAGATGAAAATGGGCTCTTGAAAGGCTGTGTTAGGTTTTTTGATCGTGCTAATCCAAACAACTGTCTCCAACACATGCACGAGCAGGAGGAAGTCTATAAAATGTCAGGTTTGGTCTAAATATCTGCAGAACAAATGTGGCTCGGGAGCATGACCAAGTGTGCAGGACTCTTTGGATAAAAGATGATGTCACAGAGGTTCGGTATTTTATTTCATCAAATGGTAACATTGCCCTAGACATCTAAAAATTATGGATGATTTATGGACAGAGCCCAGGCTATGGAAGAGAGAATAATTCCTTCCAGTTGCCCAAATATTTCTTTTTTATTTTTCCCCCCTCTTTTTCTTTTTTTATCTTTTTTTGTAGCCTGGGTTTTTTAGATGTGGGCTTTAGGTGCACTGCAGTGTGCCCTCAGCTCGGGCCTGCTCACACAGAGAAATGTGCCTGCAAGAGGGAACACTGACCTGTGTGGTCATTTGGGTTTTTCCTTGAAATCCAGCCTGTCCTGGGGGCATTTCCAGCACTGATCCTTCTCTTCTCCTGGGCTGATCCACAGGGGTTCCTGAAACATTGTGGCTGACAATGAGAACTCAGTCCCACGGCGTAAAAGCCACGTGGATGTGGCACTTGGGGACATGGGCTACTGGTGGCCTTGGCAGTGCTGGGTTAAGAGCTGGACTTGATGATCTGGAAGGGTTTTACAGCCTTAAGGAGTTTGTGTTAAGAGATAGGGCAAAGTTTGAGGTCAGGTTGAGGTTTCCTCAGCTGCTTTGCTGGACTCAAGATCAAGACATGGAGCATCACCCAGCAAGGAGAACTTTGCAGGTTTCCATGATCACACAGCAGCAGTGAATGAAATGGAAAAAAAAAAACCAAACCAAACCAAACCAAACCAAACCAAACCAAACCAAACCAACAACAACAACAAAACACCAAACCAAACCAAAACAAAAACAGGAGTAAAAATGTGGAGTTTCCTGGATTCACAGGTTTGGGTGGGAAGGGATCTTAAAGATTATCCAGTTCCACCCCTGCCATGGGCAGGGACACCTTCAACCACCCCAGGTTGCTCCAAGCCCCATCCAGCCTGGCCTTGGGCACTTCTAGGGATCCAGGGGCAGCCACAGCTGCTCTGGGCAGCCTGTGCCTCACTCCCCTGCCACATTCACCTGTCACATCACAGCCTTTCCTCCCCTTTCCCTGCTGAACCTCGGTGATTTCTTCACCTGGAGATCTCACATCTCACACCAGGAGCTCCAACACCTTCCCCATTGATTCTGGCAGCGTGATCCTGCTTGGAGCTGTGCTCTTCCAGGATTCCACCTGCTCTTTGCTTGCCTCTGCTTTCCACCCCTCACCTGCAGGCTGGCACCACCTCTCAGCCCTGGGAATGCTCTGGGTCATTGCTGGGGACAGGGACAGTTGTCCCCTGCTTCCCAGGGCTCCAAGATGCTGTCTCAGACTTCCAGGCTGGCAGCTTCCAACATGACATAATCCTGTTTGTGATGTAACTCCACGTCTGCCAGGACAAACTTCCAGTGTTTGGCTCGGGACCAGCCAGGCTCAGATTCTGTTCATGACAAATAACTATTGTCTCAACAATCTCATAAGGATTTCTTTTTGTCTCCTCCTGGTGCCGTGGCCATTGTGGCACAATTGGGGTGTTTCTAACAACAACAACAACAACAAAAAAGCATGTTCCCTGGTAGTAAGAGCTTAAAACAAATTGTGTTTGCACTCATCCTCTGTGGTAAAGCTTTTTTTCCCCCTTCTATTTGCCCTTTAGGGTTTTATTCAGAGCAGGGTTTAATGCTCTCCCAGCACTCAAGTCAGAAAACAAGAATGGAGAGGAACAGATAATTGGGGAACAAATATATGGGGGAAAATCATGATTGTTCAGAGGGTTGCCCTGGTTTGGGGGTGTTTCCTCTCCAGATCTTTTGCTGGGTTTATATTTGTGCTTCAGATTTGCCAAGAAAATAACTCCTGAGTTTTCTGTATTCCTGATTCCCTTGCAGCCTCAGAAAGTCCTGGAACAGAAGAAATTGATGCACCCATGGCAGTAACCAACAAAGCAGATTTTTTTTTTCAAGGATCCCAGTTATAAATATATAGGAGTTAATAAATAAAGGGATTTCAGCATCTCTTCTGTGTAATGACAAACGAACCAACCCAGCTCCATTTATCTGCCAGCTTTGAAAGTGTGACTTGGCAGAGGTGGGGAGAAATCTCCTGTCAGCAGAGATCATGAGAAGGATGGAAGGGAGAATACAGGCAGGAAGTGATGGGGGAATGCAGAGAGGAAAAAAAAAAAACCCAACAAACCAAACTGAGAAGATTACAGGGAAAGACCCTTTCAACAAGGCCGAGGAGGAAATGGGAGACAGAACTCTGGTCATGTGTGAAACGTAGGGGACTCACCCCTCCAAGGGCCATATTTGTGTTTGTAGGAGGAATGGTAAGATTTTTAATTTCCAAGTGCCTATTGCAGGCTGCCTGTGCTCGAAAACTGAAATTACTGAAAAAAAAAATTAAAAAAGAAAAGAAGAAACTGAACCATTGGTGGCAAAACAAACGACATGGGCTGAAATGATAGGAAAGAAATGTTTATTAAAGGGAGCTGCTCTGTGGGACTACAGAAACCCCTGCCAGCTGAGGTGCTGCCTGTACCTACAGCAGGTGTAGCAGAGCTTGATATTCAGATTTAAAACTATTCTGTGCTTGAGGATCTCTGGGGAAAAGCAGAGGCTGTGAAGATCTCTTTGCTGGCTCTGCTGCAGCCTTCCTGCAAGTGATGCTGGAAGCAAATCCACCCCTTCCCTGCACAAACCCCAAACTGCCTCCCCTGGCCATTTCACCTGGGGGGCTGATGGCAATGCTGGGCTCTGCCAGGGCAGCATCCAGAGCTTCTGAATCAAGGGACTCCCTCGTTTGGGGCTTTTCCCAGCCTGGGGGTGGCAGATCCCTCCCCAGAGGATCCCTGGAGCAATGGTGGGCTCTCTCCAAGGGCAGCTCCCCTTGCCTGGAGTGACACAAACCACAGCAGGGCTTGATGGATACCAGAGCAGCCAGTCAGGCAGACACTGGCTGGCTTTTCCACTGGAGCTCTCCCCCTGCTATTATTTATATTCCGTTTCACTTGCTCACGTGTAACTTAAAACCAGCCCCAAGTCAGCAGCCCCATCCATCCAAGCACGGGCCAATCAGGCTGGAAAAGCCCTCCCCAGCTTTCTTTCTGCCTTTCTCCCTCTCTCTCCCATCGTTTCTGCAGGCAGGAATAAGGCTGGCTATTGTCAGCCATTCCCAGGGCTGGCCCAGCAAAGCCTGGGTGCCAGTCCAGTGGCTGAATATGGGCCCTGTTTATTTTCTCAGCGTGGCAATTTTCGAGGGGTTGGAAGAGTTGTTAAAATTAGAGTCAAGAGTCTCAGCCACAGAAAAGGTCCTTTCACCTTATTCTTCAAAAAGCCTGTTGTTTGCCAGAGCAGCCAGCCCTTCCTGAAAGCCTCAACTTCCATCTGGGAATAAAAATCACTGCCTTCAGAGCCCAGAATGAGGCTTGGACAGGTTTTGGTGGGCTCAGGCTCATTGCCATGGGTGAGGATGGCACCTGCCAGGAGGGAGAGCATCAAAATCCATCCCTTGGAAAGGCTGAGCAGACCCAGCCGAGCTGGAGAGGGCTTGGAGGCCATTTCACTGCTCCAGGAGGATGCCAGGAGGATACAAATCTCCACCTCAGCATCAAAAGAAATAAACATCCCCTTCAGGACTGATGGCTCTTGACATCCCAGGGTCTGGGCAGCATCAGGAGGGAGGAAGGTGATGCTTTCTGACAGCTCAGCGTGACATCTGGCCAGATCCCCTTCCCAGGAGTGGAAAGAAGTAGGGATTCCCTAAATATTTGGCAGCAGCAAAATGGGATTCTTCACAACTCCTCCAAGTCCTAGAGCCTCCCTGTCCTACAGGATCTGTAGCAGGCTCTGGCTCAGCCCATGCTGTGGGCAGAGGGGGTTGAGTCGGGCTCTTTGCTGCGTTTTGGGACAAGGAGGGGCAGATAAGGAGTCTGGAGACGCCAGGATTAGTTCGGTTCCTCCAAAGCTGCTCATTGAAATTCAGGCCAAGGTCTCTTGAGTCAGCAGAACTCAGTGGGAGCTCTCACAAAAATAGGGTCTCTTTTGAAAATCTGCATGCTTCCTGTTTGTGCAGACGCCGTGAGAACTGCCTTTCCCATGGCACGTCTGGGCTGGAACCAGGAAATGGACGGGAATTTGGAAACAAGGAATAATTGCTAAAAAAAAAAAAAAAAAAAAAAAAAAAAAAAAAAAAAAAAAAAAGAGAAAGATAATCATATTTCTTTTTCCCTCTCAGGCTGAAAGAGAGTTTTGTGTAGTTTGGTATCCTGTGAGTCAAATGTCCTTAACCAGGTTTGGCCTGGATGATCCACGTTGGGTTCAGTGATCCCTGTGGGTCCCTTCCAGCTCAGGATATTCCACATCCCAGGGTGCTCCAATCCAAAACAGCCTGGTGCAAGGCAGTGCTGGAAATTGTGTTCAAGCATCATCCTGAGGTGTGTGACTGCCCATGGGTTTGGAGCTCATGGGGAGAAAATCCTGCTGTGAGAGGGAATTCAAACCAGAGATCATGGAGGGAAAATCCTGCCCTGAGTAGGGATCCAAACTGAGATCATGAGAAGCAAATCCTGCTGTGAGAGGGGGTTCAGCCTGGAGATCATGGAGAGCAAATCCTGCTGTGAGAGGGGATTCAGCCTGGAGATCATGGAGAGCAAATCCTGCTGTGAGAGGGGGTTCAACCTGGAGATCATGGGGAGAAAATCCTGCTGTGAGAGGGGGTTCAAACCAGAGATCATGGAGGGAAAATCCTGCTGTGAGAGGGAATTCAACCTGGAGCTCATGGGGAGAAAATTCTGCT
>VWYO01023577.1:62406-97672 GCA_013400275.1 Rhadina sibilatrix | reverse complement strand
TTTTTTCCTCCCTGGAAGTGACTAACACTGTCTAAAACATGACTCAGTAAGAATCTTCCTGTGAACTGCTTTTAAACTGTCAAGGTAAGAAACTAAACTTAGAAACCTTGAAGCTATCATATTGAGAGCCACTTATTCTGGTTCTTCCTCTGCCTAAAATCCGCCTATTCATTTCTTTTTAATGGCTCATCATTAAAAATTCTGTAGTGAAGGACTCCCATGCCTCCCAAAACTATGATCTCTGCACTATGGAACAATGGTACCTTTTGCTTTATCTCTTTCTTTCTCCTAACAAATCACAGAACAACACAATGGTGAGGTTGTCAGGGTCCTCTGGATGTCATCTGGTCCAGCTGCCTGCTCCAGCAGGGTGACCCAGATTCACTTGCCCAGAGCTATTTCCAAACAGCTGTGGAATTATCTCTAAAGATGGAGACTCTACCACATTTCTGGACAACCTTTGCCAGTGCTCAGTCATCTGCACAGGGAAAAAATGTTTCCTGACATTCAGAAGGAACCTCCTGTGTTTCAGTGTGCGCCTGCCTGGTCCTGTCACTGGGCACCACTGGAAGGAGCCTGGATCCATCCTCTTTGTGCCTTCCCTCCATGTATTTTTTTACCTCTGTATTGTATTTTACTTAATGGTTTAGCATGACCCAGTGACAAAATCATAAACTTTATTTTAACACACAATCAGCTTTATTTTCTAAAGGCTAGAAAAGTGGATTCAATTTCCCTTGAAATGAGAAAGCCATTTAACTCAGCTTTTAATCTGGAGGTCAACTGTTCTAAATGTTAGGCAACAGAGAACACTACCCACCAAGTATATGCAGTAAATCTTTAGATCCTTTTTCAGAGGTCAGTCCAGACAGCTAGTTTGTGAAGCTCACAGCTTCAATGCATAGGTGAGCCCAGTTAAGGATTACTCAGTCAAGAAAGAAACCCAAGTGTCCAGATTGCCAAGCATGCAGAGACAGATATCCAGGCAATTAAACAGAAGTACTGCGTTTTTGACTAATTCTTTTGTCTGATCACTCTTTTTCTGATTCAGGCACATAAATTCAACCTAAAAATAGGAGTGGGGATATAAGCCTCTTTCTGAATCTGAGCCTTACCTCTTCCTTTCAAATATGCTTAATAACCAGAGGTGTGCACTTGAGCACCAATAAATTTGACACAGCAGAACACAAAAGTCCAGAGGAGCCCTGGTAATTCACTATTCCTACAGATCAGGAATAAACATTCCTGATTTTTATTACAATTTGAACAGTGTAATGGGCAATCGTTGCAAGATTAACAAACCTGCTGGGAGAGACCCCATGCTCCTCCCTGCCTAAACATCCCAAGCTTGCCCTGTTCAGAGACAGAAGATCCATGCCCTGAGGGCTCTGACAGCCAGCCCACATCTCCCAGGGGAGAAGCTAATAAATAAGACTTCACAGGACTATCCTGACCGGTACCCTTTGGGTCATGATCTGTTTTTTCCTATTTAAACCTGAGACTGTCTGCCTTCCCATTAACTTGTGCTGATTTATGCGTTTTCAAACCATGTGTCGCCTGAAATCCCTGTTCTGCACTGGTTGGAAGATCAGGGGTGTGTAGAATGAATTACTTGGCAACACTCTCTGACTTTTGTCAGCAGATGATCAGATGGTCCTGAATGACAAGGGCAGGATAAACTGACACTAATGATTACTAAATGTGTTCCTCTATCCAATGTGTGGTGCAACCTCTTAAAATCTCTAAGGAAACTGCAGGTCTACATACCTTTTCACTGGAGAAGGTGCAATAATTTTGGTAGTTCCTTCATTTTCCCCATTTGTTGTAATCTGGCTCATGTTCTCAGAACCTGGGAAACAAAAGCCCAAAACAGATGAGTCCTGTAGCATAAATGTTTGCATACCTATTCAGCATAATTACCTACAGGGCAGCATGAGAGATAAAATGCCACACAAGACATCTGGTGCATGCTCTTCTTGTTAAGGGTGTGTAAGGATCACACCTTTGTATCTTATCCTTATTTTTAGTTGTACCAGGGCACAATAAAGTTAACATGAAGCACATTCATTACTCTTCCACATAAGACAGAGAAGCCTGAAGCTGTGGTTTTCAAAGGGATACTCTGCCACTGTCAACAGAAGGAAATCTCCTCCTCAGTCAACAAGATTAAAGGTGTGAGGAGAATACAGTTTGGTTCCTGCTGTTGCTATGATTTCAGTTTCCATGCTTTGCTATTAATATTAATCTGTAATTTTCCTTCAGTTCACACATTGTGTTTCCACCTAATTGACAATTTGAGACATTTCTTACAAAACTATTACCATCTATAGAAACATGTTCAATATCATTATTGCTGTAGACCTCCTCTGGACAGGATTCTGAACATGTTCATTCAAGATAATTAAATAGATTGAAATTATAATACAATGTCCTTTGGACACAAGCAACAGCATCACAGCATTGTTAATACAGTGGTACAAACCCCAAGTCATTTTGACTGGCTAAACTAAAAATGCGATGTCTTAATTTAAGCTGTGAAAGGATTTTGCATGGTAAATTTTCTACCCAGCCTCACAGAAAGGATTTCTTCACAATCTCCCTCAACCTCCCATATCACCCTTTTGGCATATATAGTCTCTGGACCCTGCCTCAACACAAATACTTGAGATATCCTAAGGCTTTTTGTCTGCTTATCAGTTGGTTCTCTTACAGGTTAGATTTGCCAGTCTCCTGCAGAAACCAGCAAATATATGACTTTTTCAAACAAAGGAACTGATCTCAGTGCTTCACATATTCCTCTGTGAGGAAGTTTTTGATTAAGTCACAGACAGTCCTTGTCACTTAATGGAGTTATAGAAACTTCTGCTCTAAAACATATCATAGTGAAACAACTGCCAGAAAAACAGCCAAGGATCAGATGAGGTAAAAGTAATAGACTCCAGGAGTGCTCATTTGCTATATTTGGTAATATCCTTACTATTCTGCAGGCACCCAGTCACCTCTGGGTGTCAGGCCATGGTGGGTTAATCACAAGCTTTCTGTCCACACTTAAACTGTAATGATTGTCTCCAAGTATGTTCCACCTGGTGTATCTTTTACTGACTACAGTACTGTTCTATCAACTTATACCTTGCATGATATACTTACCTAAAATAAAAGAGCAGACTCCAAAAACACTGACCAAATACTAACCCCATTGCAAAAACTTAGTTATATCACTGTTTCTTGCTTGCTGAGGCAATAGGCCTCTCAAAAATACCTTAGACAGTCAGAAATCTTGAACATCTAATTTCTAGTTGCCCTGGTTGTTTACATTTGGCTGGATAAGGTACTCTCAGGATTAAATGAATTGCACTGAACTTTTCCAATGAGGTGAATGCACACATTTAATTCCCTTTTACAGCCATCTTGATACTGATTTGTCCATTCAATTCAAGCCAACTATTACATTTTTGAAAACTCAAGTGTCCAAAACCATATCAGCATGGCAAGGTAGTTAGCTTGGCATGCCTGTTTCTTACCAGGAAAAGTCACTTAGGTTTATCTGGAAGCAGTGTTTGTGTTTAAACCAAATCATGAGAGCAACAGAAGTGTGACCAAATAGAAAACATGCAGTAAGAGCTCATGCTTTGCACCCAGGGCTACTATGAGCCTACAAAAACGAATGGACTTCTGTATGTCTACACCAGCACAGCCTACTCCATGATAATGGCCATTTTTCTTATTAGTTTCTAAGCCTGTAGCCTCAAGAGTCTGTTAATCTCATGCCCCATGACTGAAATGCGGAAGCAGTCACACTAGTCCTTTTACCAAACATTGGATTTTAAGTAAACTTTGAAGTATAAAGCTCAAAGTATATAAATTAGGAAATAGCTAAAATCACCCCAAAACCCATTTTCTCAAAAATCTAACTTTCAAACCCAATCTTACAGTTTTCTGGGAAAAGACTTTGACTGGGCCAGATCAACAGTTCTATCTACCATGGCTACTAGTAGGGTAGTGACAGGCATCAGTGGTAAAATGTGATTGCTTAGGAATTGTCACAATACAGACAGTACTGTAATACTCACACCCAGCTCTCCACCTGGCTTCTAAATCAGAATGACAGCACTTATTTTACACTGGTTTACACAACCCCACATGCAAAGGCAGGGACAAACCAAGTCCTCAGTTACCAAACAACAACAAACCATAGGCAATGTGTTTTCCACCACTGAATAAACTCAGACGCACAGCAACAGGTTTGATCACATCAACGTTTGTCCTGAGAGGATGTTCCCAAGCCTTAAATGTTCAGCATTCAGCCAAAAGGATAATGAACAGTTTCACCCTATGTTGTAAAAGCTGAGCATTATCAGTCTGGCCCTGTGACAGTACGAAAGAAGAGTGAGAAATCCTGCTCCATATTTGAGTTTATTATTTGCAAGCAGAGGAAAATGCAACTGTAATTCTCTCTCAGCTGAAAGGGGAAAAATAAGCAAATGAAACAAATTACACTTATCTCACTCATAAAGATTAACAAAAAAAAAAAAAAAAAACAACCACAAAAAAAAAAAAAAAAAAAAAACAAAAAAAAAAAAAAAAAAAAAACCAACAAAAAACCAACAAAACCTCTTTCTCTAAATGAACACCAACTTAAATACCACCCTAAACATACAACAGAAAAACCCCCATGCACTAATATAAAAACACTATCTAAATCTAATATAAAATCATAGCCATTAAGGTTTCCTGACATGATTTTTCCACTAGCCCTAGAACATTTGAGACATGAAATGTATCAAACAAGTGTCAAAATGGAGGTTAGTGCCTTTTAAACCACTGCAATATGTATTCTAGGAAAATAATCTGCCATGCAAAAGCCAAAAGGTCTGCACTGTTCATCTTGTCAGGGGAAGCAATGGCAGTGGCTTTTATACACAAAAATAGTTTCTCTCTGTTGATGGTATCATATCCCTCAATCTTGCTGTTAAACCATAAATATTTTTACTGAAAAGAGAAATGATATTTTCTATCATTGTCTTGGCTGTCACCTGCTCCAGCTCTTAACCCAGAGTTCACCAAGTGTCTGCAGTCCTAAGGACTTTAGTGTACTTTAGTGGACCAATGAGACAAAGAAACACTATTGCTCAGCTCTGCTAGAGATTACTAACCTCTACGTTCAGGTGACAGAAAAAAAAATATAAAAAGCACATACTATGTTTATAACACCAGAACATATACGCGAAAAGAAGTAACAAGGGAAAGGGTTTTAGTTCGATGTCAGAGGTTAGAGGTTTTAGCACTTCACAGACATTTATCTGATGGAGGCAATGCCAATTTTATATGTTGCAGTCATGCTTTTGTTCTAATTGCCCCAAAACCGCTGCTGTGGCTGGTCCCATCACTGGTACCAATAGATTAAAAAAAAAAAAAAACAAAAAAGATTAAACAAAATCAAAATGGCTAATTGCAGTGCCTGCAAAAATGAAGTCTTTAATACATTTCACCTTGCAGTCTTGGGAAAAGATAAAAAGCGAAAAAAGCAGATGAGGAAAGATGAACTGAACTCAGAGAAGGTGGAAGGAAGTAATTTCATATGAGCTATTTGTGAGTTGTTGGATTTGGGGAAGTAAATGAAAACTTGACTTTCATTCAAAAACAAATAATAAGCCTTTGTCCATCTAGATCCCAACTAAAGTGGTATTTGACAGAAAATACCTTAAGATATAAAACATAGAAATTAAATCACCCTGTTTAAAATGTTGGACAAGTCATTTTAACCTTAATACACCGCACAACAAACAGAAAATTAAGAACAAAGGACTAGCCATCAATGATGACCATCTGCATAATGTCATTATGCAAAAGGAATATTTATTTTGAGAAGAAATGTCATTTAATTTTCTCAAACATTTTAGTCTGGAAAACTTTTACATAACTCATAAAACGTATTAGACTACCAGGTTAGTTTCCAAAATAAGAAAAATAGTCCACAAAATAAAATATGTATTGGGATAATATATTTAAGCAAATGAATCCAAATAGTCTTGATTTATTGTGTGAAATGGACTTTGTTATATCTAAGAATAACTTTAGGTTAAAAGTAGAAAGATTAGGAAAAGAGGTAGATTTATTTTATGTAATAGACTATCACATGTCTGATACAGGGAGGAGAAGCAGCATTAGCCTTCATTCAGCTTCTGAAAGCCTGTTTAAATGGAGGAAGTACATTCAATGTTTATCACTGTGAATAGCAAAGACAAACTTAAAAAACAAAAGGAGACAATATGTCTATTCACAGGGAAATATGGCATTTGAAAGACATAGCTCTCTTTCTTCAGCCCATATTTTGAGTGGGAAATGAAACAAATTCATTTAACATTAATATCATCTAAGTTAATACATTTGCCCCAGTGGAATATGACTGCACACTTGGAACACATGGGTAATCAATTAAGCTTTAATTTAAAAAGAAAACAGATGGATGATAGAGATAACACAACTACATGTAAGTAAAATGGTGAAAAAGCAGGCATTTTATTTTAAAGTGGCAGAAAGTGTTTAAAGCCACCAAAACAACAAACGTGTTGTCCAGAGAATTCTGCATCACATTACACCAGCAGAAGAGGCTAAAGGAAGGTTTCAGTTTTTCCTTGGGTTTCCAGCCAAAGACAATGAAAACAAAATGAACATAACACATGCACAGCCTTACAGCAACATTGGCCGACCTTTGCTGCCTGGGCTAAAGCAAACATTATTTTAAACCAAGAGCTGAGTTTTAGGTGACAAATAGCCACACAAATTTCCTGAAACAGAACCAGGAACTAATGAGGTAGGAAATGCTGTTTGGCTTGAACTGCTGCCCTAAGAACATGACAGTCCAGCTGAACAAAAAGTTTAAGTCATTAGATTCAAGGGTGAATGCTTCTTGTCCTCTCAGACACCCACTTAAAACTGCACACTCAGTGAAAATACCAGAATCAGAAAGCAAAGAAATGCTTCTCTTTTTATACTAAATAAAATAAAATAAAATAAAATAAAATAAAATAAAATGAAATTTTAAAAAATATTGTAAACTGGCTCTGTTTTCCAAGGCTATACTTGTAATTATGTTACATTCCAAGAGCCCCCACAGCTAAAAGGCAGAGCACACCAGTTTTGTTTCTAAATCAAAAGACAAAAGACTGCATTCAGGATAAACACTGGAGGTTTCCAGAGGTGTATGTCGGCTCTCTGTTTAAAAATAGGTTCTCAAATTCTATAGTGGCATATTAAATCACAATAAAAGAGAGATATTGTTTACGTTTTAAAGCCCAGACAAGTTTTTTCTGAAGTAGCAAACACACACGTGCCTAACTCCATGCAGAAGTTTGACTGAACTGTATGTGCCTTTTAACATAGATGAAGCTAAATAACACTAATGTAATCATATGTGGACCTGGAGCCTGACATCTCTATTACCAAATTTCAGGAAGCATCTGTTATCTAGGGCATGACTTCTGTGATCCAAGTTTAATCCTATCTCCTCTAAAATCTTCGAGCTTGCCATGACAGCTTCCGTGTGCAGAACAGATTTCCAGCTCACACATCTGAAGCATGTTAAAATTTCATGGCACTAACTTCTATTCCACTTAATATCAAAATAAAGGGATGTCGTCCTTGAAATGGGAAGAGGATGCACAAAAGTGGCACCTTGGGTCAAACAAACCAAACAATGGGATACTAACCAAGACGTATTGGTATAAAATTAGCTTGCAAGAGACAGGACTCCTGAGAATAAAACATGTTTTCTCTCTCCTGCCTGTTTTCAAACTTCTCTTTCAACCTTTACATTAGACATACACGCATGGGGTTTTATCCTCTTTAATCCACAGTAACTTTTTTCTTCGGAAAGCTGGAGGTTTCATATCCTGTTAAGCTTAGACATAAATACTGACCTAAGGCAAAACACAGAATCCATTCTGAGAGATCCTCCAGGACATTGCAGCAGTTCTGAGCGACCTTATGTCTTGGTTTGGAAAGAGAGGTATCTACCAGGGGAACTGGAGTTTTCCTGAGAATGGAGAATGTAATCCCCCCGCCAAATTATAATTTTGCAATCAAGGGCTTTCAGGCAAAGATTTTGGGAATAGGAATAACAGTTCTTTACTAGGAATATTAATAATACAAATATAGTAGAAAAAAACCAAATCAACCCACCCAAAACAAGCAAACAAACAAACAACAATTTTGGAGAAAGACTGACAGAGTCAGAGCTACAACCTGACACCCTGCTGATCAGGGTGCTGGGTGCAGTCCAAAGGTAAGTCCTTCTGAAGTGGCAGATGTGGTTCTGTTGAAGTAGAGATGATCTTGTAGCAAAAAAAAGAAAAAGGGTCCAGTGATGGTAACAGGGGTCCAGTGGTGGTGAGTAGGGTCCAGTGGATGGGAAAGGGTCCAGTGGATGGGAGAGGGTCCACTGGATCAGAAGGGGTCCAGTCTTCCTCCCAGAAAACCAGGTGAAGCAGCCCCTTTCCAGTCCCTCTGTCTCAGTTTATAGCAGGTAGAAACTGCCTGCCCCCACCCCACTGCCAGGGGCATGTGATGCATCTCACAATAGGGTGATGGAAATGCAGATGCACCGCTCTGGGGGCGGGGTATAGCCTGGGGGGGGTGCTAATGGCCCATTATCCGAAGGTGTCAGGCCTCTCTCCCACAGATGAAAATAGAATACACATATTTGGCTCCACAACCCAGGACACCTTATGATAAGAAAATTAAGCAAAAAAAGAAGAAATCTGCCCCCAGGTCAGCAGAGAAGGACCTACCTTTCTGTTGCGTTCTTTTGGGGTAAGTCTTGCTGCGACTTCTTTCAATGCTCTGGTCAGGCCTTGGAAGCTGCACAGAAGGGTCTCTGGTCATTCGCAAAGATGTTTTGCCACTTCAAAACACAATAAAATCATGAGAAAGTACTTGGAATAGTTATCAAGGAGGATCATTAGACTGGAAAAAAATGCTATTAACTTGTCATCCCACCTCTGGTTCTCTGTTGAGCAGCACTACCCTGAATTTTGTTTTGAATCAGTCACTGGCAAAATCATCAACAGACCGTGCCAACCACTGCTTGGCATTTTCAAGTGGAGATAAGCCACTAATACAAAACGTTGGTTTGTCAGGAATATCTTAAGAGAGTACGACTTTTTCTAACCTAGAATATTCTAACATACGACTTTCTTAAGTAATATTATTTCTTCCTGAACTTTTTCTGTAAGTTTTCCTCCCAGGAAAATGTATTTAATATTGTTTACACATATTTAATATTGTTCAGTTCCAGTCAGTCAGGGGCTACTCCTCTGGCATATGGAATGACAGCCAAAAGACTACAAAACAAATTATAAGAAAGGATTCTCACTAGCATGGCCCCAGATGACAACAAATTGAGTAAAAGCCTTGATTCTTGTTTACAGTAAGGTTTTTCTTCACTGCACAATTGAAGTAAATTATTAAGTTCAAATAACTTTTTTATACTCTTTTATACTGTTTCTCTCAGTATGACTAAGCAGAATATCATGGTCATAACAAAAATCTAAAATTCCTATTTCTCCCCAAAACTCTATATTTGATCCTGGAAACTTACTACACAAGAGAAGTAATTAATTAATTCCTTAACACCTGAAGTTTGATGATTTTGAAACAAAAGCTATTGTACTAGAAAGCACCAAGCAATTATAGAGGAATTATGTAAGTAGTTTTTCTGAATTATATGAATAGACTTCATGAAATCCTGATAGTATTTTCACCAGTAGCCCTTCACAGATAGTCAGCACTGCAGAATTTTAATATTTCCAAAATTATAAAAGAATTAAATGACAAAAAAATTCTCAAATCCTAACCCTACATCACAGTACTGTGGGTTTTTTATTTAGTTGCTTAAAGCATGCTCCCAAGTTAGCCACAAAACTCTTCTGCTCAACTTTTAAGTTTGGCAACCATGGCAGTCCTGTAAATTCCAGAAGCAATTTTAACAAAACATCTGGAAATAGTTCCTTCCACCCCCACTAAAACCTCCAAAGCATCTGAGCTTAGGACAAGAAAATTGCCTTCCTGAAAACTGTCTGACACGCAATGAGAAGTATCTAGAAGATTTAGCAAAACAAAACAAAACCAAAAACAACATAAATAGCACAAGGCAAATGAAAATATTATGGTCCCCCCACTTACACAGAAAAACAGAGGGATTATGGTTTCTGCACTGAGCTAATGATTTGTATGGATACACAACACTTGTCACTGCTTTTGCTGCTACAATGGGGATGAAAGGCAAAAAGAGAAGACAAACGAAGTTGTCAGTTATGACCATTATCCCAGGATGGCAAGCCTGATCACCGATGACCCCATGACATTTATTAAAATAAGAAGATGAACTGAACTACAACCAACAGCAATAGCTCAAACATAGTTAATTGCTTCATGGCATGTTGTTTTGTAATTGATTGGAAAGTTCTTGCCAGTACAAAGCTTTCTCCTCCCCAGCACCAGTGCCTGGCTCCAATCTGCTAAAGTGGTCCAACAGAAAAAACTCATCTGCGGTACTCTGGTAGGAATCCAGTGAACCCATTATCCCAGATGGGGTAAGGCAGGCCAGGATCCACTACAAACACAAAAGGCAGGATAATCATTGCTCTGTTATCCACAGCAAGAATATGGATCATGCCAGAAAGTGTGATAACTCACATAATCTGGATTATGAAATAGGCAAAGTGACAAGATCTGCCTAACTAATGATTAACTTTACTCATTATGATCCATTTATTTCTTGCATGATAGTGGAAACAGTGCTCCTTATTCAACCTTAAATTCAAGTTTACAGCAACTTTCAAGGTTTACAGCCTTGAACATTCATTCAATATTGTAATCTATTCAAATCAGAAAAGACACATCCTCATTTTGGTATTTCTCAGTTGTCAGGAAAACCTCTTTAGGACATGAACATAATTTCAGAATTTAAAAGGATATAATGATTTAATAAAAATGTCAAAGCTGCTCCCACTATGACTACAGCCTATAGCAGGCCTCAATCAATTCTGGGGATCTGGAGAAGAAACTTATATTTGTCCCAAAACAAATATAAGGAGAGATCTGATAAAATGACCCTGATTTATCCTTTGTCTTCAGAACTATACTGGGTCATATTCTGAGTGGGGGTTTTCTTTCATTGGAAGGAAAGAGAAGAAGAGGAATGAAGAAAAAAATGAAGTTTAAACAATAAAAAAAAAATCACCTGTACCGATGTTTATAACCTATGGATCCAAACTTGCTGACTTTTCTTGACAGCGAGTTTGATTCATTCTCTGGCACCCTATGTGGTTTGAAAAATAAAATAACAGAGTAAGTTGCATAGATAGGTCTGAATTATAATCCCCTTCCCACGTCAAGAAAAAAGAATACAAATTTGGGCTAAAAAAAAAAATTTCTGCAAGTTTCTCTTCATCCCTGCCTCTGGACAGACTCTTATGGGGTTGAGAGTCTCCCAAAGCCACCTGTTTGTCCCCCCCTATTTTGACTACACACCTCTTTATTTCAGAGTCAAGTGTAACTTGCTAGCACCAACAGCCTTTCACATAATTTTGGGAGAAGGCAAAGCCTGTCATAATAGTGAGACTATTGGAGGGATTCTCAGTTCACTCATTTACAACACTGCTAAAGGCAGCCCAGAGGAATTTTATCCACCAGCTCCCAATTAGACACCTTAGCATATTTCTCTTGGTGTTTTCGCAACAGTAAAATGAAGTACTCTGAGATGTGCAGTACTGGGAAGATTTTCTACACTTCAGTAAGTAAGCAAAATTATGGAAATTCAATAAATTTCTATTAAAAAAAAAAAAATCTGTGCACTGTAGAAAATAGTAATGTCTGAATTCCAACAGTCTCTCTAAAGCAATTGCTGCTACAGAAAATGTAATGGTTAAATACATCAAAATACATATGGCAACTTCAATCCTGCCATAAACATTTGTGAATATTTCTGATAAAGCCTACTATACACAACCCGAAGTACTGTTTACAAAAGAATGCTAAGACAAGAGAAACCACCAAACTACCCAATTTTAAAAACATTGTTTCATATGACTGTAAGAAAAGGTGTTGGCTTTTAAAAGCATTCTAAAACCAAGAACACAAATGTGTTTCCAGACAGCAAGCCTTTTTTACACCACTCTGCAGATATAACAAGGCTCCCACTCAGTGTAGTGGCCCTAAGAAAGCATAACCTAACTTCTGCATCACTCACCTGAAAAATGTATGATGCTCTACACAGCATTTCCAGAGATGTTTGCATGTGACCTTGTTACGTGCTTCAAAAAAGAAGGAAGTTTCATTGCACTGAAGACAAAACAAAACAAATTAATATTCTTATGGGGTATCCTGCCATTGAATTGAATCTCATTTACTGAATACAAGGACCAACCATCCTATGTCAGTCCATGCAAGAAAAGAAATCAGTATGAAGAAAATCAGGTTCTATAATTCTGTAGAATTCTTCATTTAAAAGTGGTTTTCTTATTGAAAAACAGAGAAAAGAGATTATTGAAACACTTCTGTTCCTTCATTCTTGTTCATATACATCAACTTTTTTCCTAAATAAAACAACACAAGTCTTCTTTTATCAAAAATTATGTTTCCAATGTTTCTGAAACTGCAGTTCAGATGTCAATCAAAAATATTCTGGTTAACAGTATAAAAAAGGCAAGACTAAGTGAAAGAAAGGAACTCAAGATCTGTTATAAACTAATATGAAGCAATGACACAGGAAACACAAAATATACATGTAGAAAAGGATAAAGGGTAAACCTGAAGAAAGAAAAAAAAAAAAACAAAAGAAGGGAAGGGCTTTATTTTTCTAAACGTTAACTTTAGAATAATTCAAAATGCTAGGAAAAAAATGAAAGTCTTAAAATCCACCTTAAAATCTCTTAAGACAACAACAGCCACAACAAAAGAATAGTCAAAGCTTAAAAGCTGATCTCTGGAAACTGTCAGGGAAAAGAGAAGTGGGACATGTACAAACTATAATATACTTCCAACAGAAAAGGAGAAGCAACAGACAAATCATACTGCTTGTCTTCAACAAGCTAAACACTCAGATGAGTTCACAAAAAATACCCTTCCATGTATTTTTCACTTGGTGAATTCAAGTGCTTGGTGTTTCAGCTGTGATTCGCACAAAGAATGTGCAGTCCCAGCAATGTCAGTGTGAGAGCTCAGCACAGTATGACACCCCCTGTAACAAAAATGAGTCTAAAACCATTCCATCAACATGTGAGTGACAAACTAGGTGTGATTTACACCACCCTCAGCCCCTGATTTCAGACAATCTATGCCCTTGCATTATTCTTCTGCAGTGACATGCATAGACAGCTAAAGAGCTCAGGCAAGTTTCTCCCCCTCCTCATTTATTTTTGTTTATTATTATCTCCAAACACCTTGCAAACCATGAATTAACTCTCTATGTTCTCTAGAATTCAAAATTTCACCTATAACAAAAACCCAGTTTTATGTCTGTTATATCAAGCAGCCTCACAAAACCACAAATTACCTCCTCAAGCAGCCTTTCTTTCACCTTGAAACAAGTAACAGTAAAATTGAGAGAATTTTGCCTCTGGTTAGAATAATAGAGATTTCATTCCCTGACAAAAAAAAAAATATATATATATATATAAAATATACATATATATAAAAAATATATATACTGAAAACATACACATGAGCTTATTTCACGCATGACTTATTTTATTTAAATGTCTGGCTGGAACAGTCCAATGAAATAGGCAAAGAATTAAAATAATTCTCTGGTCTTCCATCAAAAGCACATTTTACTCTCCATGACAAGAGAGAAGAACACAGGTAGTACACTAACACATAATGACTACCAAGAATGCTCAGACCTAGGATTCATTTGATACTGCTGTATATATCCCTAAATAACTTTGTGGTACATTGGTCCCATAATTATATTCCCAAAGTCCCTTGGGTTTGATAGGGATCATCATCCCTCTGCAGGATTCACAACCGGTTTAACTTATAGCAAAAATAAGTTTAATTCATGAAAAGTAAAGGCTTCCTGAAAATTGTTTAGGAGAAAAATCAAATTATCTTGGAGTCTTCCAGAGTAACAACATTGCTCTTTCTCCTCTGATGGCTAGAAACAAGAGTCTGTTCGCTGAAAAATCATAATGCATTTTACATTTTAAAACTTTTAAAGAAAACATGTAAAGTGGTATTTTACATTTGCTTATTTTTCACATGGTAGAAAAGTAGCTCTGGATTTCATGATTTGATTTAAATTATAATTTCTATGTCAGACTGTCATCTAACATGATTTCATATAAACCCACACAACTATACTTATCTTCAAAAGGATAACATCAAACTGTAATATTGCAAACTTGCTGCAATATGATGAGTCAGGTTAGCTTGTGTTAGAAAAAACTCAATAACTCACTTTTAATATGTGGGGTCTTGCTCCTTTCTTGTTCACTCCTACTTCTAGGCAAAGAATCCTCTATTGCACTTAAATTTATTTAATTACATAATCTCAAAGAAAGGAATTTCTTGGGATGTGGGAAGAGAGGGGTAGAGAGAAGTCAGGTATGATTTTTTGACTTTTTTTTTTTTTTAAGAAAATTTCTAAAATAAGGTGTTTCTGCCATATCTTACTGTTAGAGCAGTTTGAATGCCACTGGCATTCAGTGAAAGATTCCTGTTGGGGAAAAAGTTCTATTTGTCCACCTTATCCTCTTTAAGTTACAGTTTTAGAACTTTCCCATACACAGAACAAACAGCATGAAAATATATGAAAATCAGTAAGTGACAATAAGAGGGACCATATAGTTACACTGCTAGATCATATAAAGATCGGAGCAGCAAAAATTACTGATTCCATCATATGAGGGCATAATTTTCTAAGGTGTAAGAAAGTTCACCCTAGCTGATATGAAAAATGTTGATGATGCTGAAACATCTACATATAGTGTTCAGCACTTAGGGAGGGTAAAAAAAAAAGGGGGAGGGGGGCAGGGGGATGACTAACCCTATAAATCCAATTTACCAAAATGTTATGGAACTCAGATCTTGAAAATGAAACAATTGCCTAAAAATCATGGGACAGACCAACAAGCCTTCTGATACACACACCCAGACTTATTTACTTGAATTTGAAGGAAAATCATGTCTGAAAACTGTGGCCTCAAAACAGATGCCTGCAAATAACTCAACAGCACAATTAAATTTTACTAGAGAGGAAAAAAAGCCTAAAACACTCATCCTCATCAAAGGGGATGAGTCATAGTTCTTTCACCATGTCTCAGCTTATCTGGGAAGTACTGCAACCAAGTCCAGTATGACACTGCTTACAGCACAGCCATGTTTAGGTCTTCCTCCACATTCCTTTTAGGACTATTTAAGGTTTGTAAGAGTAGTGATTACCCTGACAATTTATAAATGCTTATATAAAAATTAAGTAGTTCTGAAAACACCAATACCTTTCTGGTTCAACATTTCTACCCCAAGGGAATTAATTGATTTATATATGTAAAGCAAGGATGGCCTTACCTGTTAAGACCATGACCTTTTGTTTCCAATAAAAGACATTTTTAGCATTTTGAACATTGCTATTTCCTACAGGTAGTTAGTGTTAGCTGGGTGTTTTGCTTATTATTCTCATATATCTAAGCCAAAAGAAACAAAGAGCTATTGTAATTTTACTAATGATTTATAGAAAATTAGTCTTCCAAAGTCATTCAGTGCTGTTTGGTGCCTCATGAACTTCTCCTGGCTACTCATCCTGCTGCTTTTAAAGTGTTCAGTGTGCTAAAGGTGAGGCACTGTAAATCATGAACTGTTTCCAGAGCAGTCTTGGCTGTCTGTAGCTCTGGAGATTTCTCTCCTCTGAACCATCTCAGTGTTTGTCTGTTTTCTCAGGGAGCCCATTTTGCTGATCAAGCAAGTAGAAAACCACTTACTTTTGTATGGTTATTTTCAATCCCATCTGTGACTTGCAGGAACAAGGGAGGTGCAGGATGATTGGACCAGAGACTGCAAAAAGACTCTTGCAGCAATAATCACCCGTGAAGTGTGGGACTGCCTTGTCCTAACTCTGAGAAAAGCACATACTGAAAAAACGTGAAGACAGGCATTACATATCCCTCTCCTTTTAGGTGCTTTGAAAACTTGTACTGCAGTCTCCAAAACATGCTACAGCTCATACTGCTAGAACCTCACACCATTTTTACCCACAGGAGGAGAGACTAGCACAGTGGATGCAGCTAGCTTGTTACAATACAAGCTTATTCACAGAGCGACACTTGTTATAGATGGGTAATGTGATGGTTGGTTCTCACAATTAAGGGATGAATATTATGTGTACATTAAGAGAAGTTTTGTTGATGTATAGTTAAGTTATTGTAGTATGTTCTCCCCATAGCCCTCTTTCCCCTTCCTCTTGTATTGTTGTCACTGGATGGCCTTGGAAGTCAGGGCATTTGAGGGGAGGGAAGGCTTGTAGCTAGAAAGCACAGTATGGCAACACCTGGCCTCCAATCAAGTTGTAGGAAAGTAATCTCCACCGAGGGACAGTGAAGAAGGAGTTGACTGACAAGTCTTAGGAGGGTCAGGGGTAAAAAAGGCAGAGCATCCATTTTGTAGACGAGTACATGGCAGTTTCATCCTATGCTCCCAGCACCGCAATTTTTTCCTTATTCAGTCATTTTGTTGTATTTTGTTAAGATTTAATAAACCTTTGAAATTTTTACAAGTGAGCATCATTTCTCACACACTGAAGCCCTTCTGTTTTATGCTGGCTCCCAGGCCAGCCAGAAGACTGACTTAGCAGGGCCTTTAAGACCTCCAGTAGAGAGTTGGAATCCGAATAGGGCCACACCCTAATTATCCACACCTCTCAAGTGAAAGATTGAAAGTGTGTTATAAAACCCTTCAAAGGAAACAGGTGAGAGGGGTCATTGCTCTGCCTAAGCACAGAACACCCCTGAAACTAGCACACAACATCAGGAGCGCTTGGCAAACAGCTTCTTGCTTGCTTTGCCATGCCAGTCTGATTACACAGCTTTCAGGCTCAATGCTGCTTTTCACCAGCTAGCTCATTTCCTAGGTGGGGCAAGCTCAGCTCCACCTGGAAGCGAAGACACAAAATAAGAACTCTTCCCTCTGGAGGCCAGAAGATCCCTTGTTCTTGGAGCTCATGGATTACTCTCTGGATAAGAGGCCATTGTCAGTAGATTTACACCCATTCCAGAGAGCATTGAACCTGCCCACAGCAGAACAGAGCAAAAATTATTTGAGAACCACTGATTCAGAGCATGCTTTAGCTACCCTAATTTACAAGACATTTATGGGCTTCCAGCAATGCAGGCTCAGACAAAGAAGAAGAAAACCCCAAAACCACAGTAGGAACTGTGCCAGCACATACCACACTCTTCCCAATCACAGTGAGTGCTAATGCTACATAAGGAGGGATCTTGCCCCATTACAGGACACACTGCATGTACACATACAACACCTGCACATGTAACAGAATTATTAGCACTGGCTCTGAAGCTACTGCTTCAGAACATTATTCTTTGCCAGGTTAGGCACATACCTGGGTACACACACCATAAATTGGATCTAAGACTGAGAGTAACATATCTTCAAATCTTGTTCAATCTTCCCAAGAAATTGCAGGAACAATACATCAAATTAGAAGTTTCTGGCTGCAACTTGTAACTCAAGATGGAATATAGCATTTGATAGGAAATGAAGAGGTGCAGCTGAACCACCTTATTAACATAATAATTTTTCAGACTTATGACAGACTCATGAAAAGCAGATTAAAAACATATTTACAGTGTTTTCTGGACTATTTAAAAGAACAAAAGAATATTGTATTTATGCAAGTTTCTGCCATGCAGAATGGGGAGGATTAGTACTTTGCACTTGCATCTGTGGTTGGTATTGCTCCTGAAGAGTCATTACCAATTTCGCCTTGTGAATTCAGCTGGGGGAAGCCTCTTCATCTGAATATGGAAGATTGCAGAGGAATGCACAAAAATGTGTAAATCATTTTTAACTGCACAGACTGGGAGATTGTTCTGACTTGAAAATAACCAAATTTCAAGATCTCTTGAAATAAAAAAATCAGATTTCAAAAAGATGCTTCTCTTACAGCAAAAACGATGAAAGCAAAGATTTGTGTAAAGCATAAGCAATGTGCAAATATTTGCTTTGCACATTGAATTCTTTCTGTTTTGTGAAACTGGAAAAGTAAGAACAGAAGTTTTGCATAAACCCTACTAAGGAGTGAAATCATTCACATGCATGTTCAGACACAGAGCAACTAAAGTAAAAGGCACAGTCACACAAAACAGCATGGGGTGCAGGGAACAGCACAATAGTACTTGGTACCTACAGGCAAAAAAGCTCCAAATCTCTCACTCCTACCTATTATTACATTTACATTCCCAGCCTACACAGTCAAATAGTGTGTGTGTGTTTTTCTCTTTTTTCTTTCATGTCCCTAGCTGAGAGAGGAATTTAGGAAGCAGGCTGTGCTCCTCACATGAGAAAACACAGGGGGTATGCTGCACACTTCCAGTACTCACTTCCCCATAGAGCATCCACTGTGATCAAGCTCTGTTTTGCTGATGGAGAGAGGAGGGCTTTGGCAGCCACCTGTGTTACTGGATTGTGTCCAGCAAGGTTGCTCAACAGACACGCTGCCAGGAACATAGGCATTAGATTAATTTCTCAGTTTTCTGAGAAATAAACTTCTTTAATCTTCAAAAATTCTTGGCAATTTTTTGTCACGTTCAGGGAATGTGAACATGTGCAGTCCTTGCATGGTAAGGGTTCCTAATTTCATGCTGATACTTTGAGGTGCCAGGGAAGACCTAATGCATTTATAGTGCAGAATTCACAGCATGGGTGCATGCAGGGGACAATGAGATACTGATTCAATGATTAACACCACTGAAAAGAGCTTCAGTCTCACATGTCCATGGATGGCCAAATATTAAATGCAGTATTTTGTTTATGAAGGGGCAACAGCAATGGCCTTTGGGAGAAAACATATAATACAAGCAAAGTAGAGAAAAATAGAACCAAAATACTGATGGCTATGCTTGTACACAATAGCAACAGGTGTGCAGGAAAAAAATATGAGGCAGCTAAATATACAAGAATTATTCTCATGGAAAAGATATGAAAAATACAAGAGGTTACACTACAAAACAGAAAAGCCAAAGCAACTTACTTTATTATAAGACACTAAGCAGTAACATCTTCTGCTCAATAAACATCAAGTTCATGTAAAGTGAAGCAATGTAAACAAGAAAATGAGCAGCCATAGGTTTGGCTGACATAGACATGCAGCATCATGGAGTTTAGGTAGTCTGAAGACATAGACTTGTACATTTAGACAGACATCTGTCAAGAAGATCAGGATGTCCATTTCCACCCCTTGAGTGGGAAATAAACAGATTCTTCTGGCATGGCTGAAAAAAATTCACACCAATCTCAACAAGCAACAATAAAAAAGTTACCACAACTAACTCCATCCTGGGGAAGAGCAACACTTCTCTGGTACTAAAGGCATCAACAGCTTCTTCTTCATGAGCAGTGAAAGGTGACAATCACTGTTAATAAGGGTAGCTGGTGTGTGGAAAACATGGATTAAAACCCACCCTGCAGAGGGTTTTTACAGCTATGGAAAATATGATTCACACGAAGTACTTGGTTCACTCAGAAATAATCTGCTCTGTTACATGGTAGCTCCTTCACTTTGTGCCATAAAGTTCAATTTAAAGACATAGGAAAGTCCCCAGTATTTCTACTCCTCCTGAATCTCTTCTGGACCTCTCTACAACTAACTGGAAACACACAAAACATCCCAGACTTGGTATACCACATCTGATACAAGGAAAGTATTGATTCATATTCACTGGGCCATAAAGTGATATTCCAGGAGGCAGGATGGAGTGAAAATGGCATATTTACTCTCCTATAATATATTCATGTGTCACATGGGAGGACAAAGTGATAGCATTTATTCCAAAAAAACCCCAAGAGGAATAAAATAAACTGAATCAGATTTTTTTAAGATTATTGGAACATACATTCATACAAATACACAGATGAGCTATTCCTCCTCTGAGTAAACCAGCATAAATTTTTGTGACAATTTTAATCCAGAGACTGAGGTTACCGTCTGCTTATTCCAATATATAATTTTGTTCAAACTACTCCCAGACTGTTAAAAAAAAGGAAAAAAAGATTTTTCTGTGCCATTTTGGTCTTTCCTGATCTTTCTAGGATATGAAATGCTGTAGAAATACTTCAGATTAGTATTAGTTGCAAAGGTGTATTTAATTAAGGTACACACCCCTGTACTTACTGTTCTCTTCAACAATTTCCTAGAAATACCTGTCCAGGCTTGAAACTACCAAGTTCTGTCAAAATATTTGCCTTATGATCACAATGATAAGAGTTCACTGGCCCTCAATATTCACAGCCTCAACTTTCCCAAAACCTTCCAGGTTTTGTGATCAGCATGTTAAGCCTTTGCAATTGCACATGGTTAAAACAAAATCACTGGAAATGTGGCATCAAACAGAAGCTACAGCTTCACTTCCAAGCAATTCACTCCAAGTCAAACTTGGTCTTTTTTATACATGAACTATCACTCACCCTTTACATGAAACATGGTGAAAAGTTTTCTCAACCTTCCCCCAGCCTTTAAATAACTCTCCCATTTCAACAAACACACCTTCAGAAAGAAAATTCCCATATATCACGACATCAAATATAAATAAGCCACTTGAGAGTAACAAAAGAAAGATTTGCCAAGACATCTGTAAAGACACAAGAAATCCTGTCCACAACAGGAACAAGTCAAATGTCCTCATGGAAAAACCATGGATGAGACTGACAACCATTGCAAAGATGAACAAAGACACATAGATAAACAGTAAAAGGTATGTTTGCCAGCAGGTTAATACTGTTTAAAACTGTATCAGTCCTTTATGAAACTATAAACTTACATGTTCCAAAAAGACATACAAAGTATTTTCAAAAAATAATTCAGCCAACTAAACTTAAAACTCAACCAGACAGCAAAAACCACCAAAAACTATGCTAAACTGATTGCAACTATATTTTTTATTATATTTTATTATTTTTCCTACATTCTCAGCGGTCTTCTCCTCTCCCTACTCCACATGTTTTATAGGGGATAAATATATTTATATATATTTTTACTTACTGTATCTTAAAACCTTATATCTTTCTATCAACCTGCTGTTCTTGCCCCACTGGAACCAACATTGCTTTCTCTCAAATGGTCTAAAAGCAAAATGATGTTAAACTCTGACAAACGGGTTTCAAGCTGTATAATGTGGCTGCCTGTTTTGTGCCTGACAGCTTTGTGAGGTTCCTTTCACCTACATTTTGTTTCATACAGTAAATTTCAATAAAACCAATTAGATGTTGACAGAGACACTAAATTTCCATCTTCATTAGACCTAAAATTATTTTTTTTGATCTTTTCAGGCTTACATCTTTTCCCAGGACTCGAAGTTCGAACTGTGTTTCCTTGAAGTGAACTTTCGTAATTCTAGGCCTGTAATATTGAGAAAAAAAGACAGACAGAACTTCATGAGCCTTTACTTTCATGCATAATAAAATATAAAGTTGTATACATTTGCATATAAAGGCCAAAAAAAAATTTCACAGGTAGATTTATTTTTCAGGTATGCCCCACATGTCAGCAGAAAATTAGTGATATGTAAACATTTTAGCAAGAGTATGGTAAAGGTGATCTACTTTTTTCAATAACTGGATTATCAAAGACTTAAAAATCTGTGTAATCCAGAGAAATATTAAGAATTCTGTGTATACGTTTTTTATATTGCTATGATTAACCTTTCAAATAGATATCCCAAATCATAGACTTCCATACAACATTGTTATTGTTTTAGTGCAGACTGCACATTTAAATAATACATACCAGAAATACTTTCCTACTTGTTTTTTATTCTTGTAGACAACAACTCCTATGGGTGTTAATCCTAAAAAGTATTCAGATTTGTTTTCACCCTGGAAAATAAAAATCTATGTCATTTGTACAGCTGGAAGTAGAATCACAGTATCAGTGAGATCCAGTGAGAAATTCATCCTGGTGACACGAATATACTGTTTCACTCTGTACAAATGAGAAAATAGTACTTGATCTACTGATGAAAACTGCTATATGAAAATGTGTAGTTCTGGGGGGAAAGAGGCAAGAAAGAATGGCAGTGAGGAAAAGAATGAGAATTTCATGCCACGGTAAAAAACAAAAATACTTTTTTCTTACTGAATTAATGTTTGCTATTTGGCAAACGGCCATAAGTGAGAGACTGAACTCCTTATTCAGGCATGAATGCAACAGTTATCCCAACTTTCAGCTGAAAGTAAATGGTGATTTTCTGACCTATAATACAAGCACATAGCTGTCTTTCCCCTCCTAAAATAGTGTCAGCTGCTGCTGCCTCCAAGTGAAGTAGCTTTGGGAGAGTCAAGCTTCTTTTTTTGTTGTTCAGAAAGGGCAATGGTGTGCAGGGAACAGCCACATGCCTCAACTCCTCTGAAGGAAACCATTCTGGAAGTCAGAATACAAATCTCAAACTGCACTGGGAGAGAACAGGGTGAAAGCCCTGCTGCTAAGTGACAGAAGGTCCCCATCTCCCCTATTTACAGTCAATAACCAAAATCAGAAGCAGCTTACAGCTGAAAGAGTGCAAACCCTAGTACAGGAGGTTAAAATAAAGTCACCTGGAAAAGCTCAGTCACCTTCCTACTTGGGGCAACGAGGAAGAGCCTCAAGTGCAAGCTCTCAACCAGTGGAGCATGAACAGCAAAATGATGAACTGTGAGAGGGACTGACTTGAGACATTGAGAAAGTGTCCTGTGTGATTACAGGGCTGACAAAGATCAAGCATACCTAGCAAGCTCTGCCTGTGCTCCTCAGTGAATTAATTGCTAAAGGCAGCTTTATTTTTAATATGACCAAAGGAGGAAAATAACTGCATCTTGTCATGTGTGCAGCTTCAGTCTCAAATGAGGGCTTCTGCTACTGTTGTAATTTAAATAGGAACAACGATGCTCACAGGTTACCTAGGCAGAGATTTCATTGCACAACAAAAGCAAGTTATGAGGCAAAAAAAAATTTCCAGACTGTATGAATGTAACATGATTTTGCTGGTTCATGTTTGATCTTGTTTCAGTAACTCCCCAGCTTTCCATGGGTGGGAGGGGAACAAAGCCTGGGATAAAACAATTAAGCCATAGGGTGCATTAAAAGGTACTTTATATTTCAGGCTGCACATTTTTCAGAGGAAATACATATTTAATCTTCAGATAGTGTCTTGATTTCTTTATTTTCTTTCAAGTAATTTTACAAAGTACTGACATCTAACTCAGTGAACTATCTATATGGCAACTCCTCATTTGAACTCCTGATTTTTTTACTAAAAAAAACCCAAAATCAAACTGCTACAGGCAAAATAATTCAAACAAGATAGAATGATGTTTCCACTAGGAGCACATAGCCTCCAGGTGATGACTTGGATCCAATCCTAACATACATCCTGACAGACAAAAGAAATGGATGGGTTTTCTGAGGCAATACAACTTGCGATGCTACATGATACAACATGGGAAAAAATGGAAACATAGTCTGGAGCTTTAGTAAAACCTTGACAACAAATATTTTTAAAAGCCAGACATGCTACTGCTATTCCACCCTAATTTTTGCAATGGTATTAAAAAGGTTTCAGGACACACGTTTTCTTATTTCAACAAAAATAATGTGCAAATTCTTCTGTCAAAGACAAAGGTGATAACCCTCATGCCTCCTGATAGTTGCACAAATTACTTCTTTTCTATCTAAATTGTTTTTATCCAGAGTAAAACGGATTGGTTTTTATAGGCGTAACACAATCACAGCATTTAATCTGAAAATCATTAGGCTTTTGTATGTATAAATAACCAAATCCTCTACATCTGTAAATATGTATTCCTTTGCATATCTTAAGTAGTGTACCCTTTCCAGCTATCCTGTGACAACAAAACTATATAAGTACTGTTTCACACATTAGTGCAGTAATTATTTTTCATAGTTAACACTTACATAAACAGGATGGAGATCCACGCCATACATTTCCAGAGATTTGGCCACACCTAAGTAGTTCACTTCTGCCTCAGCAGGAACTTGACCCCTGTAAACACAATTATTTCTAAGAATTGCAATTCCAATCAACATATCAAAACAGATCATATTAATAAATACAGTTTTCTGGACACATACACAGCCCTTCTTTAAAGTCTTTTAGGCTGTCATTGTCTTTTCAACCCTGAACTTCTTATTCCAAATAAGACTAGATCTCTAGTGGTCTCCTACCACAGACATATATGCTATCATACCTATAAAGTTTGTCTAATGCAGTGGCTAACCTTTTCCTTGCTGTCAAAACCACACTTCACACATTTCCTTTTTAGGCTTCAACATGCAAAATAACTTTTTTTACCCCATAACTACATTATTATTGATAAAGCAGGAATAGTATGACTGGTTGGGGTACTACTTCCCCATAGCAGTATTGAAACTCCTGAAAGCAATAACTTCAGATAAATTACTACTTTCTCCATAAAATCTTGCCTATAGTAAGTCACACCAGCTGGTGGTACCCAGGTCTACTACATTGAAAACAATATTTGGAGTCTGTCTCGTAAGACCAGCCATTTCAAAAGATTCTGCCTGCCTTCCTAGCTACAGATATCAATCCATCAGTTGAAAAGTACCACTGGCAGGAAACAACTGGGAAAACTGGTGAGGGAATAATCACTAGTAGAAACACATTTTACATTACTGACAATGGATTTATTTTCAAAAAGAACAAAACAACTAAATAAAATTTAAAGCCTTGTCCTCAGAATTTAATTTGCTCTTCCCTTAATACAAGAACAAGATTCTCTTTTGTAAGCTTGAAATAGTTGAAGCCATGTTTTCATTTTCACTTCTTTCCAATAATTCTCTGAAAGCAACTGGATTGTTATTGGGCAAGTACAGCACATCTTGTAAAAATATCACCTCAAAAAGATGCATATCCTGCTTCATCCTGTTGGCTTTCTTGGGGAAATACTTCACTGGATGTTCTACCTTTCAAATTCAAAGTGTGAAGTAGAGCATTCTACATTCAACATTTTGACCAAAAATCTGGAAAAGTCCTACAATATGCACATTCTTGCTTCTTGTATCACATTCACTCTGGCCTAGAAGCTACCGTCCAGGTTTTCCCAACTTTGAGTTATGGCTGACAAAGAAAAAGGAACTTCCAAGGTAAAAGACATGAAACAGCAGTGCTAGCATAAATACAATAGGTATTTAAAGGTATTCAAAGTATTTAAAATGACTTCTTTGTATCTGGGAGATGACTGCTTCAGCTCATCTTATCCATGTAGCAGCACTGCCATTTTTCCAGGTGCTCTTCTCTCCAAGGACTCCTGGAAAAGCAGCAGAACTGAAGCTTGTAAGAGGAATTCCTTTCTTCAAATCCCAGTAGATGTGCCATTCATTATCTGTATTCAGAACATGCAGAGCACTGGGTATCCGGCACATCACTAATGCCACATCTCTTATATATTTTTGCTGTAAAAATTTACTCTGCAGCTCGATTTTTAATTTAAAGTCTTGCAAGTAGCTCTCAGAAATGTAAGCAAAATGTTTACAGGGGCTGTATTGTCTCCCTGGGTTCACAGGCAGGCAAAATACCACTCCTGAGCAAAGTGGATTACCCCATTACTGAATTGGTGCTAGAATATATCACCAATTTAAATCCTGCTGTTAGTCTTTCCTTACTTTTCTAAACCTTTGACCAGGTTTAGAAAAATGCTGATGCACTTATTCCTCTATTCTCACCCACCTCTGAAGAGTCCAAATGGCTCAAGTGTCAAATAAATGTTTGAGTGTGTTTTTATAAATACTTCCACAGCAACACATCATGTTTTAGAAACTGAATTTGCAAAAATATTGAAGAAAGCAGAGATGAGAACTGGAGCTTCTGAAGGAAGCAGATGGAAGCCAGAGGTAGAAGACATCTCAAAAGCAGATGGAGAAGCCAGAATATGAAGGGATGAAGGACTGTCAGGGACCGAAGGAACTCCCAATAGTACAAAGGGTGTTTCATTTTTATCGTGTGAGAAAGCACAAACTCTCCTCAGCATCCACATCCCAAAACTAAAGCAGTCCTTGCCAGTGGGAATGACAGGGCTGGCAAAGTGACAGCCATGCAGCTGGCAAACACACACACTCCTTTGCATGGACAAAGGGTGCCTGAGTGACACTTGAAGCCCTAAACAACATCTAAAGTTACTTTTAAAGCTAACTATCAGGGGCATTTTGCTTTGCTTGTGCCCCATTGGCAGCATGAAATGTTGATTCAAAACAGAGCAGCAGCTGACTTGCCAAGCACCAGTCAGTGACAGATCTCCCACAGTCTGAAACAGGCACTGTCAGGAGTGCAACACCAGCTCTCTTGTCTGCACTGAGGGATTCTATCTCTCCTTCAGCACCAAATGGTTGCTCCCCCATGTGTGAGCCCCAAAGTCACTGCTTGATCCTCCAGACATGCCTGACAACATCAGGTCACCTCACGCTGCTCTCTGACCTTGGAGCTGTCATGTTGGTATATAGATGGGACAACAATCACAGTAAGCATGCTGCAGAGTCAGAAACCCCCTCTGCCCTCTTCTCTCACCTTCCTTGCTTCCTTTACTTTCTCAAAAAACTTCTTCCTTACTGAATCTCCAAACAGCTATTGTGCTGTGTAAAAGAAATAAACCTGAGAGGAAACATGCAACCAAAACCAGTTTTCCTTTACATAACCAGGAGAAGGGAGGTATATATAGTACCGCAGCTGTGCTGAAGAACAAAGAAAAAAAACCAAAAAAACAACAACAACACCAAAAACAAACAACAACAAAAAACCCCAAAGAAACAAACAAACAAAAAACCCCCCCACCAACACCAAAAAACCTCAACACCACCACCACCAAAAAAAGCCTGTGTTTCCATGCTAGGATCCAGAAAGAATAAAACAGTTCTTCCAAATCATATCACAAACCTGTGCCTAAAATGTCTCTGGTCAATGAGACAATTTGGGATGCCCTCATCCATTATAGCTTCACATTTCTTAAATTAAGAGACTGTGGTCACCTGCACGGAAGTCAAAGCTGGCAGCGCTGGTGGTAACAGTTGGGCTGAAGTAGCAATGAGTATACTTTGGCTTTCCTCTCTGTTCTTATGCTGCTAAATCCCTGACACCCAACTGCAGCCAAGCAGCACAACAATACAAGAGCTCCAGATCAGTAAGTGTTATGACAGTGGTCACTTCCCTTCACAACCACTGGCTTCTGAATCTAATGATAAGAGAAACTTGAGAGAGAGAAATGAAGGCTGCTTAGTTCACAGCAATTCATCTCAAGTCTCATTTCTCACAAACCCCTTCTGTGATGTTGAACCAAACTAACTAGCTGTGACTCAGTTTCCTCTCTCTGGAACAGAAAAAAATCAGTATTTTTTTACTTCATAGAACTACGTGTAGCTAGTTCTCTGAAATGCATCACTTAGTATAAGGCTGTCATGCAGCCACACAGAAATAATTACTGACAACAGACTCTGGCCTGGAAGAGAAAGCTTAGGTCAATGTGGCAACTGGCACAAACTCCAATTACTGGAAAACTTTTCAGAGAACAGCTGTGACCCTGAGTTAATAGCTATTCTCATTAAACAAGATACATATAACACAATGCTACAGGCAAAAATTACTTAACCTTTATATAGACTGTGGCTTTATTATAGCAAGAGAATCAAGAAGTTTAGATCTACTACAAGATGGGTAATTAATTATCTTTACATTACTTTGACAAAGGCTATGATGACCACCCTCATGAAAGGGTCCTCACTGTTCTCATCTTCATAAATGGTTATATCACAATTGCACCTAACTTGGATTTGTTAGAACAAGCCTCTTTACACTTACCAGGAACATGAACTTGGAGATAAGCAAGTAAATGTTTATTTTGGCTCTATATATGGTTGAATTTCTGACATATGTTTTATTAAAACTGGTGGCTCTGAAACACCCATACCTAGGTCTGACAAAACTCCAGTTATTGTCCTACTCAGTCCCTAAAAGAACAGCTTCAATATGTAAAATCTTTTCTGCTTCGGAGAGGTATAACTGGATTTCCTGTGCCCTTTCCTTAAGTCTAGAAACCTCCACTCTGCACTACTGTTCCTCCCCACCTACCTAGCATTCCTGAGTCTAGTATTACCTGCCAAGTTCCCAACAGTACTGAATTCTTACATCAGAGTCTTGTGTATCCGCTCTATGGCATCTTCCAGCTCTTCCTTCTGGTCAGGAACGAAGCGGTACTCAGAGACGTAGCCTGCGGTGTGCTTATACGGGTCATAGTCCCCCAGCTCAGCTACAGGACACAAGGAGAAAACAAGGATCATCTGTGCTTTTTTTCTCAAAAAATGTGTTATATAATCCACCTACTGGTGCCCAGCCACTGTTTTCCAACTGACGGCCAATTTAATTGGCAGTCAGATAAAGAAAAAAGGAAGAGAATAGAGAACTATTCACACCAACACTCACAAAACCAAGAAAAAATTGTCTTCATGCATTTTAAGAGATACATAGAAGGTTAGAGCTAGAAATAGCTTAGAAGCTTTGACAGGAAACCTACTGCTTCTACAGGCCAGACAAAATTTTGACCAAGCCAGCAAAGTGTAAATTTAATGACATTGATTATTTGGCAGCATATGCAAAAGATGTGTATAGGAAAAGGCTAGTTTTGTATTATCTCTCTCATGATAAACTGCAATATTACTGGCAGAACCGATCCATATTATTGCTGGGACTTTAGCATAAGCTGGGAATTCAAATGGAGGTAAATATCCTGAGAGTCCTAGAGGGAAAGTCTTCTAATGGTAACTGTTTCTTGTGAAGAATCAAAAGCTTTCCTTTTTCAATACAATATCAGTGTATTTCCTGGATATCAAATTCACTTTTAAAATAAAAACAGCTTTCAGAAGACTTAAAGAAAAGAACATGATGAATAGCCAATGTAATTTTCTTTGAAGCAACCCTGAATTTGTGACATGACATTAGTCATGCCTGTTCATATGTTGTAACATAATTATAAAAGAAATATGCATCTCGGCCAGAGCTTACATCTACTGATCTTAACTATCATTGCATCTATCTGAGAAACTGCAAAGGTTAGTATTTCAATTTTTTTATAACCCTGGGTAATATATCTGTACACTGGGTTTTCTCTGAGAAAGACCTCACAGGAGCTTTATATCCAATGCCCACTAAGCCAAAAGCATAGCCACAAAGAGGCTTCAAGAGCCAAGAAGGAAAAGATTCATCTAATTACTGATGTTTCTTTCCAAAATGTTGAAAAGACATTGCTAGAAAATGACAGTGATCTGCTCAGTAGGGATGTTGAGAAGTCTCACTGGAAAATCTCCATAAAAATTATGTGTTCAGTGTCTGAGACAGATATTTCTCAGGTGTTTCTACATATTTGGAACAACTGCAAGCCCCAAATACAAGGATAAAGTTTTTTATAGAGCCCATGGAAATGCATGCCTCCTAGTGCCTGGACTATCTTTAACTCACGGTATGTAACCTTGGCCCTGCTTTAACTCTTCTCTCCCATAAACTTTCTCACTGTTTTCCAACAGAATATTTGAGGTTAGAATTACAGGAACAGGACACTACCAAAACAACAGCTCTCACCACCTTACAAAATTACAAAAGGGCATGAATTTACTCTTGTTACTCATTTCTCATAATAAAATGAAGATGCTACCATCAAGTGCTTCACACTTGCAGTATTTTTTCAGGGAAGGCATGTCTGCCAGTAAAGTGAAATGTGCATTGCAAGCAATTTTTCAGAGGATGATGTCATATTTCTTAGATGGCAAAATTAAGTAAAAAATAATTGTACACAAATAAATACTGCCTGAAATTTTAGCTTTTCAGATACACATACAATCCACCATGAAATCCTGTATTATGCCCATTCCCATTTCACACACAGGTTATTCTGCCTTGTCATTCTAAAATGAATATAAAAGGAGGATTATTTTTATGTTATATTAAATGTTGTTGAGTCATACTTATAACACCAATAATACAAAGAATCTTTTCCTTTGTATCTTTCCTTTGTCTTTGATTGATATATATCACTTTAAACAAATTTAACACAGAAGAAATTGCAGATAGAAGTCCCAGCATGGCTCTTCACACAATTTTTGGTTACCAGTTGTGTTTGAATATAGATCTTGAGCTGTAATGGAAAAAGATGAACAGCTCCAGTAGACAGACAACTCCTTTCTGATTGCTAGTTCTATTAAGCATGCAGGATATAACATCCAATTCTGAAAATATCTCTACTTATGAATGAATGTAGGTAGATAAATACTAAATAAAATTGAAATTCTTCACTTCAGGTCAAATCATATCCTCCTATTAAGTAAACATGAATTCGTACTGACATAATGTAATTTTTGAGATATTTCCCAGATTTTGTGATTTGCGGCTACCAATCACCTTTGAAATCTATAAATCTGATTAAGGTTTTGTCATACTCTACATGTAATCCAAAGTCATAGTCTTGAGTACTTGTTAAAACATTCCCCAGAAAAGCAAAGAATGTTTAGCAGTCTTCAGACTGAATTTAAAGTTTCTTCTTTACATGAACTTCCATATTGTGTCTGAATTATCTATTCAGAATGGTCATTTATTTATAGTTTTTTAAGCTAAATCAGTCACGCTACTTCTGTTTGTAAATGAATGCATAACCTGTTAATTATGTCTTCACTCATCACTTAAAATTAATCACAATGCAAGATTGAAAGAAAGAAGCTCTCAGTGGGCCAGGAGAACTTACACTGAATTATGTATGCTCCCAGCTGCGCTGCAGTGTTGACTGGACAAGGCAAACGGCCCTGTAGAACATCTTGCTTTACTTGCAAGAAGAACTGATACCTAAAACACAGAGATAGAACAAAGTTGTTATTTCAAGTCCAATTAATATTTCAAAATCATCCCATTTACTGTGCACATACCATGTACCATAATTATGGGACAGTAAATGCCTGTATTCCTCTCTCAATGACTTCCGCTATTGACCCTGAAGTAACAACTAAGATTAATCCAATGAAAGAACCTAGGAAAGAGAGCACTCCCTGCTTCCCCAATATCTGCTTATACTGTGAAGATGCAATGAATTATCTCCCTAAAATGTCATTTTCCTCTTTTGACTTTCACAAAGCAGTCAGGAAGTGGGGAAGAGGGATAAGAATCAGAAAAATGGAGCAAGAAACCTATTAAAGGGCAAAAGTTTAACCTTATCACTGCATGAATGTAAAGGAGGACTGGGTATTGGATGCTTCCTTACTCAAATATTTTCTCTCCGCATAACAGAGCAATAACTAAAATGCAGCAGGTAGGTTTGATGGAGCCCATGAAAATATGGATGGGTGTGCCATCAGCAATCAACTGATGGCTGTCATAGCACAGGGTACTCTCCTGCTTGGAATAGTGCTAGCAGGGGTGAAAATGTAATTTTCAAAGTCATAACCTGCTTCTACACTTGATAAAGATGAGACCACTTAGAATGAATCAATATGCACAAAGCAGATGAACAGACAAGATACCAAGCCATTATATAAAGGGCCTGCAGTTTGGCAACTTCCCATAATGATTTATAAGAAATCTTTGAAACACTATTTGGATTTTGTCTGGTTTTATTACAACAGATTTATGCAGTGTTTCACATCATCCTAAGTTAATTTCTTGCACTGATTTCCTACAAATTGTAAAAACACAATGAAGGTAATTTTTTACAGAAAAAAAAGGTCTTCCATACAAGCATATAGGTTTTCTATTATTCACTAGTTCAATTTTACCTATACAGAGCCATTCAGCTACTCTGCAAATAATTTATTTTGTGTTAGTATGTCCTGGTTTAGGGAAAATTTGGGAGGAAACCTCCGAAGGGATTCCTCTGGAAAGCAAACCCAAATAGCCCCTCCCCCCAGCCAGTCCAGGAAAAAAGAACTTCCTCGGAGAAAAGTGGAAAAAACTATTTATTTAACAAACAAGATGCCCACAAGCATAAAGAATGAATGATATGAAACAATAAAATGCCTAATGGATAAGGCATTGGCAATGTCAATAGAAGCGTATCATTTCTCTGCCCTAGGTAGCTAAAACCAACTAAAAGCACAGGAGATCTCTGTCCCGCCGCTGTCCGTGCCTCAGACGAACGCCGGAGCAAGGCCGTGTGGGAGTCAGGCAGTTTTCTCAAAACAAACTGGGTGCTGCTTCTTTCTCCCCCTTTGCTCCCAGAACCATTTTAAAGGTACAGAACTTAAGATACAGCACAAACAGAACCGATGACTGGGGATACAAGCATCATAAAGTCAATTTATAGAATTTATAAATTTCACTAGTCATTTATGAAAGCACCATGGAATGATCTGTAAGTTCAAAGTACCCCTACACTGATTTCAGGGAAGTCTACAAACTGCAGGTTACATGATAGCTGACTCAGAAAACTTACGGTCCAACTAAATTTTCTAGACTTTATCAGATAAGCCTCTGAATAAAAAGACTTTCTGATTAATGATTTCCCCTAGAATTTGTGCTGTGACAGATGTTACAGTAGGAATGCCCATCCTCTAAAAAATGGTTAATGTTCTCTACCTTAGAGGGACAGGGTATTTGCAGAAGAATTTTCTGGGAATATCACTGGGCAACAAAAAGCACAGACACTCAGTGTTTCCTCACTCTAAGCAATACCTCAGTTCTGCTTCCAGTTTATGCTTGCAATCCTACCTAGTCAAATCTTCCCTGTATGAATTATGATGATGACCAAGATGATTTACATCCTCTGTGAAGTACACAACAACATATTTTCTAACATGAAATGCATTTCTGATGCACACCCATACTTCTGTTAGCATTTCTCCACCTAGTCTACAAAGCAGAGCTTGGAAGGAGAGGATGCTAGAAATCCATTATCCTTGAAGCAGGATATTCCTGTAGTTTAAAAATAAAGTAGCATAGGAATCTTCAAAATGCATCTGCATCCTGCACTGTTAATTGCTTAAGTGACTCCTGTAAGGCGAACAATCTCAATTCCCACTGAAGCCACTGAGCTCTTTGCAAAACTATGCCTTTTGCCCACACCTATAGCTAAAGCAGTCTCATCTTGTGTGCTGTCATGTTTGTCATGCATATATTAGAGTGCCTAATTGCAAGTTTTCTCTAGCAAATGCATCCAGCAAACACTGCAGTGTTAGCTTTTGTCAACAAGCCAGAAAGATTCTGCTCCAAAGCAATTACAAATTTGACAAGCTTTCATTATTTCCAAAGAGAAATCATGTAATGGCACAGATAATCAAAATCTAATAACAACAAAGTTAGCTCTCACATCCATTAAACTAACAAATACGTGCTCTAAAGAAACACATTGATTAGCATGAAGCATTAACAGATCACTGGAATTACACAATTAGGCAGAACATTGTTATTGTTGTTATTAATATTATTGTAATTATAATTATAATTATGATGATGATGATGATGGAAAAGAGGGTCTTCAATGCCTCTTAACTGGAAGGATCTTTAAGAGTCCCTTCCAACCCAAATTATTGTAAAGAGATGTTGGTATTACTACTACTACTACTGTTATTTTCCTGGAAAAACAAAACAAAACAAAACAAAACAAAACAAAACAACCCCCTTCCTTCAAAGATTTAAAAGCCTATGGGAATAAGTGTTCATAGATATTGAAGGTAGCTGACTATTCAGTGTGTTTCATTTCAGAATTCTTCATTTTAGAACACTGACAATACCATCATATCACTTTCCTAGGCTGTCCCTCGGTACCACCCAACATTCCAGTTCTGCATGACGAAACACTGTCAAGTCATGACCAGAGGCTTCCTAATGACACTGCAACATTTCTTGACTCAATTTGCACACCTAATCAGCCATGCAGATCACCGGCTGGCCTTATCGCAGGGCAAAGGATGAACCTGTGAAAAATTTTGCCCTGTTCTTCCACCCTGCCTCCTGAGAGGCAATCACAACAGGTGATTGTGGCCAAAGCTCTCTTTCCCAGGGACACCTGTCTTTCCCTAAGAGGAAGATTTAAAAGTCTTCTGTGAAAGTACAAGAAAATGGCACCAAATTTCCATTGTACTGGGGCATCCCATTGCTGCCAGCTTATGCTCTTTTACCTGCCAAGTCACAGCGTTTATTATTTTTACCAGGACAGCCTGGGTCTTGTTACATTGGAGACTTCCATTCCACTTGTGTACGGAAACAAAAGAATTTTCTCACTTTGGAATAAGAAAAATACTCTGCCTGTGCTATAACCTTTGATTCAGAAAAATTAAAAATCTTGCATGCATTCTAATGAAACCTCATGTGTCACATTCTTAGGACATCAAAAGTATTTTAGCACTTGTTAAGGCAAGCCAGCACACTAATTTTGTCTGTCTACCTACCCTAATTTCCTTTTGAACCTAAAACTAATTTTCCGAGACATTTAATAAATAAAATAATCAGAAAACCCCAAAACTGTGAGAGGGTTCAGATAACCATGTGTGTCTGTGTGCAAGCATGTGCATGCGCATGTGTCATTACTGTGTGCATCCTCATACTTTGCAGAGGACAAGCTTAGGTAAAAGAACTAGAAGCATGCAACTCTTCAATTTCCTTCACATATTTTTAGTAAGATGAAATAAATCCCCTTGAAAAACAGTTCTGGAATTGAAGCTATGGCAAATAAAGACAAAAATTCCCTGTATTTATATCTGATATCCAAGTAAATTCTAAACTTGGTTATACCATAGTATAAATGCAGTTGTAGCAATGCATTACTGAAAATAAGAAAAAAAAAAAAAAAACCTCCCAAAAATGCACATCATGGCCTTTTGATTTTTGATGGACCAAAGAATATCTTTTCTTCTTGGGCTTCCTAACAGCTGTCACTATCAACCACTGTGAAGTTGATCACAATTTTCTTCCTGCACACCAATGTTCAAGCAAAAAACATTCAGATGGTCAAGGAAACAAAACAAAACAAAACAAACAAACAAACAAACAAACAAACAAACAAACAA
>VWYO01023577.1:50600-62365 GCA_013400275.1 Rhadina sibilatrix | reverse complement strand
AAAAAAAAAGAGAGAGAGAGAGAGAGAAAAAATCCCCAAACCAAAAATGTATTGCTTGCCTGAGATCAACAAAGTACGCTTTTATTAAATACTGTACCTTGTTATTTCTTCCTTAAGTTTACATGGATCCTCTGCATAAAATTTAATGCCAAAATACAGAGTGTATGGTGGTCCAGCTGCAGGAGAAAAAAATTGGTGTAAAAGTGAGTTGTCATGAATTGCCAATTGGTATGAATTGTTCCTAGTTGACTACAGAACAGCTACTAAGAAGCCTATCTTAACATTTTATGAAACTTGAAAATTTCAGAAAAAATGTTACATTTACACAGCTAATCCTTACATCAACACTCATTACACATAAGGGGAAACAAACCATTTTTATTATTATTTTTTAATCTTTTAATTATTTATATCTTGTCTATCTACTTGGAATTTTTGCTTATTTTGAATATTTCAATTTAGCTTTTATTGATAAATTGCTATTTCTCTAAAATATTTTTTTTGCTGCTTGATTTTGATTATTAAATATTTTTTCCACTGAAGCTTTTTGAAAAATGTAATTGTGTATGAAATGTGATTCCCTGTTATAACTAATAACGCTGAATACTAATCCCTTCCACACTTCCAAGTATCTTATGGAGCATCATTATTTATGTGCCAATTAGATTTAGAAATATTTGCAAAAGTCTTCTATTACGCCTTGTAAAAACATTACTCTCCTGTTATTCAGGTAAATCGGTAGCAAAATTCTTACAGTTGTATTTATTTCAGGCATGCTCCACTTCTACATCTTTTTTTAAAAGATCTCTAAATACCTATCTTTAATTGTAATAAATACAACAGATATAGCATCTGCAATATCTGAAGACTGACAGTAATAGAAGAAAATTTATTATCAGTAGGAGGCACAACTTTTACTTTAAGAAGCAGAAGATAATCTAAGTTAGTTATGGTATGCTAAGCATGATAGAGGCATCACAGCTACTATAAAATAAATTGTATAAATTAAGAATAACACCATTATTAGCCTAAAACAAAATTTAAGCACACACCAAACTCCTTGGACAATAATAATGCTGTTAAATGATATTTGTGCAATCCATCTGTGAAATTTTGATACAGCGAAGAACTGCAATAAAAAATCAGTTAAGAACTATAAATCTGTTGTGGCTAGAATAGAGATATTGTGCACACTGTGTAGATGGAACATTGTAACTTCATCTTTGTCTTTAAGTTCAAATGAAATACATACTGTTTATCAATTCTTTATGTTCAGCGAGGGTCTTTGCAGGATCCAGCCAGTACTGCGAGACAGATAATTATGGAAATTAGTAACTTAATTTTGAAAATTAACACAGAAGAATTGGTTATTCATATCACTTAACCTTTTCTTCTCCTTCCCTCATACTGAGCAGACAGGAGGAAGTGCACTCTCATCCCTGGAAGAGATAGTGCTGCTGCGTGTGGTAGTAAAAATAATTATCAGCTGGCATGAGAAAACATGTTTTTCTGTGAGTGCCACAGGTCTTGGGATTAGCACAGGTGAGATTAAACACTTGAATGTGGTAGAGAAGAGACAAGAATCTCATCTTCCTTTTCATTTCTCCAGTGAGTATTCAGCACTGTAGCCATGGCACAAACCCACACTTAAAATCATTGCGCATCTATTTATTATTTCAAAGGCTGCCAAAATTTTCCTAAAGAATGCAAGAGGTGGGGGGAGGAGCAGGAGATTTCTAACATTTTATTTGCAAACAAAGAAGAATGGAATTGCATGGATAATGCAAAGGCATTTCTCAAGTCAAAGTCAGACAGTGAAGATGAAAATATTTAGAGATCCAGGAACCCAACACTGCGGTCCTGCGAGCACACCTAGGCACAGCTACAAAATTATGTGTGTTAGATACTTGTTAAATGCTTGTACAGATGGATAAACAGTGTCAGGTATAGTTACACTACCAAGCTGATATGCTGAAGTGCCAAGACAAATGGAACAAAAAACCAGTCTCATTAATCCAATGTACTCGCATAGCAGTTGCTGACAACAAACTCCAGAGTGGCAAACTCCAAGGCAGCTCCAACACGCTGCCTTCACCCTTTTCATCTCCTGGCGGCCACTGTGACACTCCCCAGTGATCTCTCACCTGTGCCCTCCCTGCACAGGCTTGAAAACAGTTCACTGCTGCAGAAAGCTGGAGGACCCAGCACCTCCTTCCTCACCTAACTGCAAGGGATCAATGCTGCAAATCTAAAATACAATCTAAAATTTAACATCTACAGAAGAAATGGGGGAAAAGATATTTTTTAATAGACCTAACCAATGCAACTATCCAGTTACTAATGGGACTAGTTTACTAATTGTTCTTTACAGACACATATAGTATTACTTTAATGATGTTTTATTTATTAAGACTGATTAAAAAGGTACAATGCTATTAAAGAAAATAACTCCCTTTTAAATTACACTTTAAAATATATATGTTTTTAAGTACAGCATAAAGAATAAATGGGCTCTCTTGTCCTTTGTACTTATATAAATCTGGCTACCAATCCAAACCAGATATGTAAGCAGCATCCATCCAAGCTCCATGCAGTATTTCATATTTAGCCCTTTTAAGTGCCTGCAAGAACTTTACTGCTAATCTGGAATNNTTTTTTTTTTTTTGTATCTGCATTAAGGTAAAACTTGGGTTAAATTCCATAAGCCTGCTTGAAACAAAATACTAACTAGGTTGAAATGTTCGCTGTAGTATCAATCAATTAAATGTCTGGTGCAGAAAAATCTATCAACTTCAAACTAAATGCTAGACTGTCTTAATTAGATTCTTACAAAGCTGTACCTACCCTGCCACATGTGTCAGATTTGATCACATTTGCAATAGGAAGCAACACAATTTTGAAGAGAAAATCTGTCATTTTTAAATTATAATCTGAAATTATCAAGATTTTCCCACAACCTAAGACAACACTAGGAATTGGAACTGCGGTGTCAGATTTTTCCTACAAATGTTCAGTGCAAAGAATGTCAATCTGCTGAATTCAGGACGTCTCTATTATATAAGAAATGTAAAAATTTTCAGGCAATTCCTACATACAAATATGTATTTAATGCTTCTGTCTTTGTTTTCAGAATCTGAAATTATATAGGTTATATTTAGTATCATATCAGTGAACTAATCCTGCTGCACTATAAAAGTTTATTCTTACTACCTCCAACTCATCTGACTGTCAGCTTTGTGTCTGTTGTTTTAATCCATTAATATTCTTCTAAAATTTCCTGTTTCTACTCAACATTATCAGTCTCCATTTTCTTTCCACTGGCTATGATATCTAATTTAACACACACAACAATTCTCTTTCCTTCTAGATAATTTACTGTACCATGCTCGGGGATGAGTCTAAAAATCCATAAAAAGAAAAAGAAATCCATTCAAGAAAACACAAGCTAAGCACAACTTAACTTTTTTTCTAAGATCTTGAGGACAAAATATGCTCTACATTGTATGACATTAATTCCCTCTATTGCCATGGGTTACCTCCTACCTGCTGTGCTCTTGGAGTTGTGTGCTCAAACAGAGCTTCCTCCTAGCAGGGGAGAAAAACATACCTATATTGCAAGGTCTGGTCCAATATGAATGAATATCACGGTATGTCCTTTTGTATTTGTACTTCTTTTCTTAGACCCCTAGAAGGGTATCAGGATACATTCTGATTATAATAGCTCAGATTAGCACTATCAGGTAAGAAGAATATTTACATCACAGCCTGCTGTAAAATTTTTTGTATATAGCATGATTGTTTTGGTATTTCCCAAGGGAACACCTTTGGGCTTCAGAAATAACCTTTCCCTCATCAAATTCTGCTCAGCCTTTCCTGACATACCATGTATTAAAATTGCTATCTCTGCCTTTCGTGTACCTCAAGAAAACATTAGCCTCATCCAGACCAGTAACTAGTGTAACTAGCTTGGCTATCTTAGACACCCCTGGCAAAACCATAAAGGCAGTAGCAAAGGGACTGGGTGGAGAGCAATTGGGAGCTGCAGCACAGCAGGAACCAGCAGTGAGAGTGGCAGGATAGCCCTCCCACCACCAGTTCACCCAGCCCCTGAGAAATACACCCTGGGCCACTGTTTTCCCCAAATACTAAAGCAATGAGAGACTGTAGTGAGAAGAGTGTGGCCAGAAAGTCAAGGGAGGTAATCCTGCTCCTCTGCTCGGCCCTAGTGAGGCTATATCTGGAAAACTTTGTCCAGTTCTTGGTTCCTTAGTGCAAGAGAGACAATAGCTACTGGAATAGGGTCCAGCAAAGGGTCACAGAGATGATGAGAGCTCTGGAGCATTTCTTTTATGAGGACAGGTAAGAGCTGGGCCTGTTTAGTCTGGAGAAGACTGAGAGAGGATCTCATTAATGCAAATAAGTATCTCCAAAGTGAATGCCAAGAGGATGGCGCCAGACTCTTTTTAGTGGTGTAAAGTGATAGGACAAGGAGCAATGGCCATAAACTAAAACACAAGAAGTTCCTCCTCAATATGAAGAACTTCTTTCCATAGAGGGTGGCAGACCACAGGAACAGCTGCCCAGGGAGAGCATAGAGTTTCCCACCCTGGAGACATCCCTAACTCATCTGGATGTGTTCCTGTGTCGTCTGCTCCAAGTGACTCTGCTTTGTCAGGGGGTTGGACTGGGAGATCTCCAGAGGTCCCTTCCAACCCTAATGATTCTGTGATTCTGGACAGAGTTTCCTAAGCCACCCTCAGCTTCTGCTACACATACTCTGATGATTGTGTCTCACCTAAAACAGAGGCACTAAGAGATTAAGAAACACTATTGACAACATACATTATCTGAATCCTGGGGTGTGGTTTTATACCGTGGATTTTTAAATTCATTATTAAATGTTGTATTTTAACTAATTATTAGAAGATACATTTTGTTGTTCCTTTGGAGACTTGTCTTGTTCAGAGCACTAAGTCCGTATAGGTAATGCTATTCTGACAGCAACTTCTAGTCTTTCTGAGCTTGATTTTTCTATTTGAATACTGTCCTTTTACTGTGGAGAGTCTGGGGAAGCCTAGAATGTCAGTAAAGCAAAATTTGTGTAATAAGACCAAATTACTACCCTAGAGAGAAGGTCATCCAAGTTTTGCTTTATCCTATTGTGTGTACCTCTGCCAGTGCCACCCAGTTCTGTCAATCTGTTTGCTGCATTTAGCTCTTCTCACAGGCTAATTAGTTTGTTATCTGCTCAGGAAGAGACCATTTTAATGCTACACATTCATATACATGAATGTGTAGCATTAAATGCTACATAGCACAATGAAACCTTGTTCACTCATTAGAGCCCTACTGGTAGTAGTAAAACAATTATGATACCACCCACATAAGAGGCAGCTCACCAACACAGCACTTAAAAGACCACCTGAAAGTGCTGAGGCATGCAAGAGCAATGGAGAAAATAACTAAACAAGCCCTTTCAAACCCCTAATAAGAAAAATGTTTCATTTGGGACTGGCTTGTGTTGTTTAAAATACATCATTTTGTCTACACTGCTTTATTCATCATTCAGTTGAATACATAGTGTGACAAAAAAACCTGACAGTGCAAATAATAAAAATTTCCCCACCACAAGCAATGTATTAATAGGTAGCCCAATGCCCAAACACTTTTCTCCCAGAGACTATCTCAGGACCATGGTTTTAAAACTAATTAGCAAGGTAACCTTTTTCCTCTTCCCTTAGGAAATCTACTGTGGTCGATCCAAAAAATATCCAATCCAAAATTCAGATCTAGGCTTCTTGCCAGCCATTACAGGACTAATTCCCACACAGCCTAGATATTTTTAGCCATAGTTAGCATGCAACCAAATATATGTTTACAGCTAAAGCACAAGGTGTTGTTTGTTGTGTGAAAACTTTCCATTATACTGCCTATTCTTAAGAGCTTACAAGATTTCACCAAAAATAGCAGGCTAGCAGCACAAAAACACACATCATAAAACACATAGAACTACACACAGTAGTATTGTTTGGCTCTTTTATGAACTTTTCAGATGAAGGAGCATAAACTTTTTGTTATCCTTACACAGACAAACAACACAAACAGGCTTTTTCACAATCTTTTGTTACAAGACAGCCCAGGTGCAAAGGCAGCAGCACACACTTGGCCAGTTGCTGTGGCAGCATCTATGTGGCAGGGCAGAAGTACTCCATAGGCTTGCACACAGCTGAGGTCCTGTATCCACATGACAAGGCCAGTGCTGGTGCAAGACCAGGCGAATGACAGAAGTGGGATAAACACCTTCCTAATCCATGGGAAAATCAAGAACCACGGTGGTTTCCTGACATTGGGCTGGCCAGAGGATAAAGCCTAAAGCTAACATTAAATTTACACCACTGGAACACCACATGAGAAAAAAGTAAAACAAAAAGATACGCTCTAAAATGTGCTTTTATGTGTCCCTTTCACCATAGAGGCACAATCCCCTTTTATACTCATATTTTCATATACACCACTAAATACACCCTGTGTATGCTTCTGGAAATATTCTCAGGAACAGGCATTTTTATTTTATTTGCAACCACTGCAAAAAGGAAAATATTTCTGAGAGCAAAAAATACTTACTTGCTCTTTATTCATGCCTCAAATTCCTCAGGAAATCAAATCCACCCTTTTTAATAGTCTACCTTTAGTTCACAGCTGAATCTGGCTTTCATCTTCATTGAATGAAATGGTTAGAATCTTATCAAGAAACTGAATTCATGAATTTCTGGACTATGGCAGAGAAGTTAGAATACTGAGAGTGGGGCAGTCTGTAGCTCTCAGTAGCAATCAGTAATCTTCTGCTTAATACTGTTCTAAATTCAATCTTTACATGATCAACTCATGGTTAACAAAAGAAATTGGCAAATATTTAGCCAATTCAATAAGTTATTACTATATATAGATGAAACAGGGTCTTGTGCAATGCTATCATCACAAAACACTGGCTCCAAAACTGTAATGGCTTGACTTAATTTAACCATAGGCCAGGAACTATTCTCTTCATAATTTTAAGGTAGTATGAAGACCATCCTGTGAATACAGCACTGTTTCCTCTTGCTGAGCATCCCCTGCTCCTCACCTCTGCCTGCAGCGATCCTGCACAAGCCTTTGGCAGGGCAGATAGCACTGCTCCAAGACACCACCTGCTTTGGCTGAAACACCTCAGCCTGGCTGAAACATCTTCTTGTCTATTTAGGATGGTAATGTCCCCATGGAAAAAGCTTTAGAAGCAGGGTGAGTCTCTGTCAAAGAGGCTCTAGAGAACATGGGCTCAGGGACACAGACATGGTTCAGGCAGAGTGAAAATGGCATTGCTCAAGACACCCTGAAACAGGTGTTCAGCTGGCGTTACAGCAAGTGAAGTAGGCTGTGATGCACTCAGGGACACTGTTTCCCAGGCCCTTCTGCAGGGCCAAGGAAGGCTGAGCAGCACAGAGCACCAAGCACTGATTTCCAGGCACAATACTAAAGAGGAAAAAATATCAATACTACTTTCATATAATTTTTTACTATTTGTACTTTCTTAATTTAGTTTTCAACAACATTTAGCATTTCAACAACATTTCCATTCCATTCCATTCCCATCCTAATGTTAATGGCTATTCCAAAACTTTATTGCAAGGAAACAAAAGAAATTATTACTGGAAACTTGAGCCAAGAAACAGTGAAAGTTAGGGGAAGTATGACAATCTAATTCTTTACAGGCAAACAGCACAACAGGGTAAATTTTATACATGGCAAATCCAATCTGCTGTGTCTTTTACTCACCGTTTGATGACTTCGGTCACAGTAGCGCAGTCCAAAGTAATCTATTTCCACCAAATTTAAGTGACGAAATACGTAGCCCAGGACAACCGACCCTTTCGTTGACTTCTGTGGGAAAGAATTTACAGTCTATTCACAAAGATGCTCTGCCTTTGTCAGCTATGTGCAGTGGCATTCATGCATTCAATTAGCTTTGTCTAAAAAAGAAAAAATATGAGGTAGTTCCCAGGGCCTCTAACAAATACTTCAGCAGTACAGATGAAAATATTTTACATGTTTAAAAAATAATTCTGTAAAATACTATTAGGAAGCTGGCAAGATAGTAGTTACATAATACCAAAAGAAAAACAAACAAACACACAACCCCTCCACAATTCTGGTGAACACAGCATTTTTCAAATTCCACTCGTCCTTCCAGAACAGACCTGTCACTCAAACTCTGACAATGAAGATCAGGAGGCAAAATTGCCCTTAAGACCTAAATTTGCATCATTAGCGTCTCTGTTACTAATCTCTGTAAAGGTTAGGTTTTATTTGTTTTCTTGTAAAATATTTTTGAGAGTAGAAGGGGGGAGCAGTCCAACACCCTGAATTAAAATAATCCACTGTTTACTTGGATAACACTTCATTAAGTGTCTACAACAGTATTTGCAAACAATGATGGAGACAATATTGGAAACAACATTGTAGTGTTGAGAATGCTCTATAAAAAGCTCACTTCACCTGAATGCCTCGTATTTGTTGGTTTGCCTGGCAGCCAACAACAAACAGATGAGGAAGATGAAGAATAATTACACAGAACGATTCCTCCTCAAATCAGTTAGAGCCTTTGATGATTACAGTCCTGAATTCCACAAGAAAATATGGACATAACTCATAAGTAGGTTTTGCTTTGCTGCTTCATATTTTATAAACTACTAAACTGTAGTAAAATTGTCACAGAGGAAAGAAATAGAAGGTAGAAGCTGTGGGATATTTCTAACCTATGAACAGAAAATTTCAAAATTAAAATGGCAAATAGTACTGATTAAAAAATCCTTTAATTTACTCCTCCTGGTGAAGTATCAATCGCATCACAACAGTGAAGATCTATTTCTTTTTCATCAGGCGCATTTGGTCATGATTAATATCTAATCCCATGAGCAGGGACAATACAACAATTTTGGGTGGCCACTCACACACCAAGCAAGCAAGGTAAACATCTCTTCTAGGCTGGAAATTGCATATCCATTCTATTAATCAGATTTACTATATATTTGCTTAAAGCAGGAGATTTACTTTAAAGGTTCTCTTTGTCTAAATCCATCAGACTGGTGGTTTACATCAAGCAACTGCAATTACACATTTTCCCAGTGTGTACAGTGAGCCTTAGTGATCACCCACAAAACAGAGGGTAATCTGGGGGGAAACATGATTAAGGTAAGCAGAAATTCACTAAATCTCAATTTATCAAGCTGGATAAAGCAAAGCAATAGAGTGATTTTATCATCAGTTTCATCAACAAGAAGGTGAACTCAGGTTGTGAGAACAAGGCAAGACAATCTGTAGAGTGACAATCAGGAGCACTGCAGAAAAAATAACGAAACAAAACACACCTTAAAAATACTAAAAATACAAGTTTGATTACTAGATAGTAGGGATTTAAGACTGCAGTAGTAATTGTCCTTGCTAGTTTTATTTTTAAATTAGTTGTCATTCAAAAGAAGCAGAGGAGACATCCCACTAAAATGGACATGATTATCTCATCATTCATATATTAGGCTTGATGATCCTGATGAGCCCCTTCCAACTAGCATGTTCTATGATTCTATGTCATATAAAGCAAATTACCTTCAGCATTGTTAACTATTTCCATAATTTAAATAGTACAACAATGTCTTGGGAACCTAGGACTGGACAGGCATCTTTAAAACGAACACAAGAAAAGTTCAAAGTAAACAAGCTGCCCTGACTCCAAATGACCCATGCAGATAAATGATGGCAACACTTCCAGCTGGGCACTAAACATTCAGAGAACATTTTAGACTAAAGGATCTCCACCATCAGCCACTATGAGGTCAGTAAACCCTTGCAAGAAGGTATAAAAAGAGTTGCCTGCACCATGGCTCACAGGAGACATCAAGTGGTGCCCACCTTACTCAGCTTCTGTGATTGTGTGAAGTTCAAGTCTTCCACTTGAAGAGCTTTCCACTCCTTGTCTGACTAGTACCATTATTCACAGCATCAGCTGGTTTTATTAACAGGAGTAAGAAATACTGATTGAGCCACCAAGATGAAGCTGTCAATTTCCCATTCAAGCATCTACAATAATAGAACACAATCCTGGGAATAATCAAAGAAGCTTAAGCCTTACAGGAGTTCAACTTACATAACTGCACCAGTTTAGAATGCAACTACCCTTCTTGGCTGGAAGTCTTCTGCTTCATTCAGTTGAGGACAGCAGAAGGAGTTTTTGGGACAGCTTTCCTTCCATGGACCCTAAAGCTGGTTTACTATCTCCAAGAAACACGCACCTGTTTCAGACCTGGTTTGGTTAAAATTAAAGCATCCTTTCTTTCTTTTCTGAGGTAAAGGGCTTTTAAACTGCTTTATACTGCTAGGCAGAGAGAAAACAAATGCCTGTTAATTTATTCTCTTCTGATGCAGCTCAGTTAACACTTCAATAATTGCAGGTCCTGCAGAAACACGTGGTCTGGCTGTGAGGAAAGGCTGAGCAAATCCATCCAGCTTACAATAGCTGGCGCCTCTCCACCTCCACAGCAGTAAGATGCTCATTGCTTTGGTTACCCTCACCCAAAGCAGACTGCATGTTGTAGTCTCCACAGCCCTCTTTGTCAATTCCTTTCATGTCTTTCAGCAAAGCCTGCTGAAAACAGAGAAGTGCTTTGCAAGGGAACAGCCAGGATGTGAATCAGGACCTCTACTCACACCCTTCAAACCTCACCTTCCTTAACCTCATATTTTCCCAGCACTAGGAAGCACTGTCCAGGTAAAATACTGACTTGGTGAAATAACTGCAGACTAATTTTCAATTGAAGTTCTTATTTTTAGCCACATGATTTCAGGGTTTCATGCAAATAATTTGTATCTTCAAGTTGAGTCAAGAAAGAAGTTTTGCTGGTGAATCCCTTAGTAACAGCTTCTCTGTCCTGAAACACATTTTAACTACATTTGCTCAAAGTTTTGCAAACTAAGAGAAGCCATCTTATTTCCCCTGATAAAATTACACCAAAATTCAGCAAAGCTGGAAACCAAAACTATCAAAGACATTATCAGGATTACATTCACATCATACGGCATTGCAAAATTACATAACCTGCCTTGCATTAAGCTCAGACTTGCGAAAGGTTTACATTCTTAGGGGTAAACCCAAGTGTGTTTGAAAATACCATCAACAATGCTTTCAAGAGAGAACAAAGAATTGTTTCAATGAGTCATAACATTTTGCTTTACATGTTAGCACCTCAGCTCCATAAACCAGAAAGGCAGGTTTATACTAGCTAAAGAAAATGACAGCCAGAACATTCAGGAGAAGGCCGATTTAAAAGTAGTTTTCTTCATAAAATTGAAATTATTCTTTAAAGAGCAATACATACAGTACTGTGCTTTAACATATTCATACTACTCTATATTTAGACACCAGAAATTCTTATCTTTCACACAGCTCACTGCTTTTTAGATCCAGTGAGGTTCATTTTCTCTCTTGTGTTTTACAGAGCATTGGAGGCCACATCAGAACTTTTACTGACATTAACTGAATTTAAAGACAAAATCTCTGTCTCAGTAGGATGCTAGTCCCTCTATTGGAGGAAAAGTGCTACAGGTAGTGAAGCCTCTTGCTATTAAAATAGAGTAATGCATTGTCTCTTTTAGATCAAGCAGACATCATGATCCTTTTGTCCTGAAAATAATTCAATCCACATACTCTATCTCTTACCAAAAAAAAAAAAAAAAAA
>VWYO01023577.1:31499-42088 GCA_013400275.1 Rhadina sibilatrix | reverse complement strand
AAAAAAAAAGGAAATGAAAAAACCATCAACTTAATTAGCATCTCTACAATACATGGCCATGAAGAAGAATATAAAGCAATTATATACCTGTGTAAATCTGGATTAGTTTCTTTACTGACAGCTGATAGGCAGATTAGTGTAAGCATAGCATGAGGATCTATACACAAACATGGCACACATAATTTTGCAGAACCAGATCCTTCTTTTGTTACATTTAGTACAAAACTAACAAATATGTCTATGTATTAACAGAAGTTGCAGAGATGTAAGCAGCTGACCCATTAGTGCTCAGTCTCCATATTGTGACTGAAAAAAGGCATCCTTGTAGCATCTGCATTATCAGACTCAAGAGGTTAGCTAATGAAATGCCCCAGGCATACCACCGTTTCCTATCTGCTATACTCTCTGAGTTCACTTACACATCTCAAGCAAGAAGGAAAACATTTTTTTAAAAAGATTGCTGACTATAGACACGAAATCACAAACATATTTCACATTAGGGAAAAAAAAGGAGTTGATTATTACCAGAAGAGAAAAAAAGATCTGTTTAGATTTTTCACTGGTGATGTGAAAATAACACATTTACATTTAAATAAATGTGAGATTTATTACTGACTTTTAAGGCAGAGAATTTTAGATTAATGTTAGAAATAATATTTTAAGCCTTCAGCCTAAAATTTCCTCACAGTGGAGCTAGCGGACTCATGAGCTTATCACCTTTCTTTTGACTCAACAGCACTCAGGTCCCAGCTACTTCCCAATAATCAGAGTAAAAGACTGATGATTACAACGAAAGCAAAATAAACTATGAAACAGATGGCTGATTGTAAAAACTCTTCTGTTTAAATCCCGAGCTTGCAGGCAAGCCACTGGTTGTATAGTCAGGAGTCTCCAGCAGAGAATCTCCAGCTCTGTTACAGCTGTACCCTGTCACAGAGCACTAGATGAACCTCAAATGATCATGTTTTAGAAGAAGTATTTTAAATACTGCCAAACACAATTCTTTCACTGTAGGCAAGTCATGACATGTTCTGCAGACCACACCATTACATTTCAAACAGAAGACCACTATCATTCTTAACTTGCTCAAAATGTACTTGGTTATGTAATCTTGAAGGTAAAATTACTCATCTCTGGTCTGTATTGAATACAAGACCTTTGGCAGCATTACTTTTGTTTACAGTAAATTTAGCTTACTCGGCAATTTGGACAAAATCCTATTCACAATGAAATCTAAAAGTAAAAAACAAAACAAAAAAAACAACCAACCAACCAATAAACCCACTAAACCTTTTGCTTAAAGACAGGAGGTTCATGCCCTTCAGTTTTGATCTGGTTGTTTGAGGATAAAATAATGTGGTTTGCTTAGAGCAAAACCAGCAGCATACTCAGCAGAAGTTAATAAAATACTAGCCCCTAGGCTTCCCCTAGCACCACCAAAATAGTGCTTCTTGAAGTCCTGTTGCAGAGTTAGTGACTGTCATTTTCCAGAATTGTGCCTAAGCACCCTTCCATGTAAAATGTAACGTTTTAATTTTTCCATCCTTTTTTTTTTTTTCTGGTGATATGAATTCTTGTTCACAAAACTTCTCTGCTGACAATACCCATATCAGGACTGTTACATGACACAATATGTATCTACGTACATGTATGTAAAATGATTTTTAAATAACCATATTTGTTTAGAAGTGGAGGAGGCTGTTTCATTATTTAGGGCATTCTCCAAAATACTGATGCTTCCCAGCCCAGGTGAGATTTGAAACTTTTTCCCAGGTACCTAATAAAAGGAAGACAGACACTAAAACTGCAAGATTGTCTCTTTCCACTAAAAGGTGCAGTTCTGTATGAGCCAAAGTAGGTTTCAGTAAATCTTTTTCACCATAAAAGCCTAAACCAAATATTTCATTTTGTAACAGGTGTTGGTCCAGTATCCACCATGTTAAAGGTTCATCCTAGCACTGTTTCTCCCAGGCTCTGCTCCTCAGCCACCATGTTGTACTACAGTGTCTCAGCCATGACTAAGGATCAGTGCATTCATTTATTTGGCCTATTTGCTCTATATGAATTACCCATATAACAAATTGTCTTAGGTTATGGAATCAAAAATGTGTATTCTATTTCATCTGTTGAAAGCAGCTGGGGAGATGTTTTTTTCTTTCTCTCTTGTAACTCTGGGGGGAGGGGGGCAGGTGCCTTCTGATAATGGGTCAACTGTTAAAACCAGGTGGGGCAGTGTTTCTTATCTCTTTCACCACCTGTCCTCCCTCCAGGGGGATATCTTCTGGTAATGGCCATTAAAGCTCACCAATGACATGACATATTCCATCATCCCATTGTGAGATGCCCCACCCAGTGGGGGGAGCCAGCCATTCCTACCTAGATAAAAACTGAGACACAGGAACACGAGGTATCTGGTTCCACAGGATTCCTTTCTCACCATCACTGGACCCTTTTCTCTCAGGATCATCTCTGCCCCAACAGAACCACATNTCTCTCTGGATAAAACTAAGACACAGGGACATGAAAGCTGCTAGCTTCACCCGATTTTCTGGGAGGAAGACTGGACCCTTTCCCATCCACTGGACCCTTCTCACCACCACTGGACCCCTTTTACCATCACTGGACCTGTTTTCTACAGGATCATCTCAACTTCACCAGAACCACATCTGCCACTCCAGGAGGACTCACTTTGGGACTGCTTCCAACATCCTGACCAACAGGGTGTCAGATTGTAACCCTGACTCTATCAGGGTTCTCCAAAATTGTTGTTTGGTTGGTTGGGTGGTTTTGTTTCCTACTACATTTGTATTGTTAGTTTTCTTAGTAAAGAACTGTTATTCCTATTCCCAAATCTTTGCCTGAAATCCCTTGATTGCAAATGTATAATTTGGCAGGGGGTGAGGGGTTTACATTCTCCATTCTAAGGGAAACCCCAGTTTTCCTGGCAGATACCTGTCTTTCCAAACCAAGACACAAATGTTCTTAAGGACAGTCTCGTACAACCTTCCAGTTTTAACAAGTCCAGCAGTTCTCACCAAGATGCCAAAGGTGCTTGACATCCACATCCTCTGCTGAAGAGAGGGTGCATGCCAGCCTACATGGGGAGGGAGCATAACTTACCTGCTTTCAATAAAAACAAACCAGGATAGCACAGATGTCTCAGTTAAAATTCACAAATCTAAAGGATTTTGACTTGCCATAGCCTGCTGATGTCTCAGTCAGAAACCTGCTGGGAATTTTAGGCAGGTATCCAATCAGTATGAAAATGAACAAGTTTCCCAGGTTGCAGGACTTGCACTGGAATAGTGATCAGTTATCCCAGGCACAGCACACAGCTGAAGGGCATTTGGTATATCCAGTTATGCAAAATGTATGAAATTTTAACTAGAAATTGGCCATCTCCCAGACAGAGTTATGCTGTTGAAATACATGACTTTTATCTAGCTGGGGCCTGGGGTGACTACAACACTATGCCAGTGATGTACATGGCATTCATCCAGTTAATTATGGAGGTGTAACGCCAGTGGCTTTGACACTTTCAAGGCCCAGCCTGGACCTGCTGCCATGCAACACTCCACCAAAGTCAGTGACTGAGGTCATTCATGGGTGAGTAGACAACACTACTCCAGTATCTTCCCTATATTCTAATATAAATTTTAATAAAAAGTAAAATCACAGAACAGGCAACAAACTCTCACTGACAGAAGGATGATGAAAGATTATCCAGGCTAGCTAAGAAAATATGGAAAATACTGAAGTTGGATGCTGAAGGTTTGCCTGGTCCTACACACCCTCACTTCCTTCCAGAGTGAAGTAGTTCTCACTTCTTTACAGTCAAACTGTTCACTCCTTTACAGCTGACAGCTTCTATAAACTCAGCTATTGCCTAGCTGTCACTCCCTGCCCCAAGAGCAAAAAATTCTCCTGGGAACAGAGAAGAAAGGTGACACTGATTCCATTAGAGAATCATAGAAAACTCAAAGTTGGAAAAGACCTTAAAGATCATTGAGACCAACCACTGACCTAGCACTGCCAAATCCATAACACTAAACCATGTGCCTAAGTGTGACATCTTTTAGATAGTCCACATCTTTTAGATAGTTCCAGGGTGGTGACTTAAGCACTTCCCTGGGCAGCCTCTTCCACTGTTTGACAACCCCTCCATAGAGAAATTTTCCCGATTATCCAATATAAAACTCCCCAGCACTAACTAAGGCCATTTCTTCTTGTCCCATCACTTTTTCGTGGGACAAGCAACCAACACTCTCCTTCCAGGTGGTTGTAGAGCAATACAGCCTTCCCAGAGCCTCCTTTTATTCAGACTAAACAACCCCCCTCATCAGACTTGTGTTCCAGACCCTTTCCCAGCTCCCAGAGAAGTTTCCCGTCTCTGGACATGCTCCAGCACCTCAGTGACTTTCTTGTTGTAAGGGACTCAAACCTGAACACAGGATTTTGAATGTTATCATAATCTGAAAGAAGCTGCTGATGTTTCCTCAAGAAAGGCAGTTGATGGATTTGGGCATGTCACATTTTGACACAGAAGCAGCACAGTATGAAAATCAAGTGTAGGCAATTGAAAGCAAGTGAGATAACAGAAACCATCACCCCCACATGCACAGCTAGATTGAGAATGGTCCATGAAGGCTGCCAAGAAACACATTTTGCTCAATTCAGAGTTGTTGGCTGAAGCGGAAAAAAATCTTACTGTTTTGCTAGATGAGGGGAACCCATCTGTTACCCCATTCAGAGCTGCAATAATCCAAACAATGCTGGAGCTTCCATCTTGGTAGGATGGAAGGGAGACAGTTGTCACTTAGGCCAAATTTTTTGGCTAATAGTTTTTGGAGAGGAGAGGCAGTTTCTCATTACTGTATCCCTGAGGTAATGCTTCATATATGTCCTCTGTATCGCTCTGCTTTAGTCCATGATTACAGGTCTAAATCTTGATTTAAAAAAGACCTAGCAACTAACAAGAAGAAAATCATTACATGTTTTTACAGAAACTAGACTACACCTAGCACTAAATGTAAGAAGGCAAAAGTATATTAATATTCAAGAATTGACATGTTTGCAAATTTGTATTGACTTAGTTTTGTCTGTAAGTATTTTTAGTACTATTAAAGCTCTTCCTGTTCTGATAGAAAAGTCTTCTCTATACTTATTCCCACAAGAAGAATCCTTTTTTTCCGATTTTTCACTCCACATTTGCAAGCATGATCATGCATCCTTTCTGTTATAAGAAACTAAATGCTACTTACCAAAATGCTTATTTGTATATTTATCTACCTCTTCTTACTTTTTTGCATAAATCCACTAAAATCAATACAACTGAGATATGCTCAAGGCAACTTCAGCGTTTTATTCCTATACCTGATAATATCACACAATTCCAAGATCCAAGTAGCTAAAACAGTTTAATTACCAAAATCCTACTGAAGAAGCCTACACTTCAAATATACACCAGTGAAACTTTACATTCATTATGAGTAGAAAAAAAAAAATTACAATCCTAGTCATGAAAGCCAGTTTTAAGTTCTTTCCCTAGAGATGATAAATGCATTGCACATTTGACAATCACAAAAAAAAATTTAAAATCTCCATCTGGTTAATTTTATGGGTGCAACAAGTCTTAGAGACCCCAGACTTTTCAGGATCTTCTGCTGATACAAGTAGAAGAGCCCCAATTGGGTTCACAGGGCAATTCACATAATCTGTAAACACCTGGTGCTTAAACAACTGTTACAAAGCAGTTGGTTGTGTTGTTCCAGGCGACAAAACTAAAGAAAATGTTTGAATAAGTTATATGCACAGCTGTTGAAAATCAAAATCCAAGACATTGTTGGTTCATCAAACAGCAGAATATTGTAGGCCTTACTATATTCCCCTATACATTTGCTCTCAAATCTGTTAGAAAGGAGAAAAGGTGTGCAACTCCATTATCAAGACCAAGTGGCATAAGTAGGCCCCAAATATGTCACTGTTTGACAAGTCAGCCGGTGATATGGCTGTTTTGACAGCACTCAACTCATTATTTTAATCCTGCATTCACTGCACATGCAAGATACTACTCAGAAAAACTGTATTTCACAGAAGGGCTTATATACATAACATTTACCAAAATAAGCACAAATTTAAGACCTAACAAACAAACTGGGAAGTTAACATTTCTGTTTTACGGAAAAGGCAATTTTTGGACTCCAATTGTTTCAGTAGTTTACTTGAGAAACAGATGCTTATTTAAAATAGCAAGCAGAATACATCACCACTATAGCTATGAAGAGAGCAAACATTTCCTTCTAAGTTATTTTATAGCCATTAAAATACCTGGTTTTGCCTGCTTTCAGAAACCAGACCCAAAGAAGCTAAGATCAGTTGCAGTTAATCTGGTATATCTACATTCTTACCATCCTGGGAAAGTTCTGGGCTAATTAGAATCAGAAGTTACACATCAAAAATATTGTTAATTTATAGTCACCATATCTAGACAGGGATGAAGTACAACTTCTTTTATATTGTTTACAGACCAACATGAGAAAAATTCATGTTTATTCCTCACTCTCTCCTGGTTGCCTGAGTTATATCACATTGATTAAGCCTCCTTTATGTAAAAATGTGAGTTTATCCAAGTCCTACACAAAGATAAACCAGGATTAAGTTCTGCAGAACCACAAAGCCACAAAGGTGGCTAGTGGGGTGCAGCACATGAACATATAGGTATCTTGGAGAACTTCTCTACATAGCAGAGAAGTCAAGAGAGGATGTAGTCACAGCAAGAAGCAACAGAGCCAGACTTTCATCACAGATGCACAGTAAGAAAATGAAACAATCACAAGATGCAGCAAAGCAAATCCCTCACTGGAGAGGGACTAAGTGCAGAAACAGGCTGCCCACAGCCACAGATTATGGAGCTTCAGCCATTAGAGGGTCCCATAACTCACCTGGGAAAGTTTCTGCCGTAACTTGGAAGGAAGATAAACTACATTACCTTCAGAGGCTCCTTCCAGCTTTAATGATCCCATCACACAACTTAACCCACAGAAGAAAGCCAATTAATGGTGCATCATTTTATCTGCATTTGTCTGAAATTAGACTTGAATGTGAATATGTGGAAATAGTAGTTTGGGGTAAGGATGCCCATCCCCATCTTCCAAGGACGTTGTAAGAAACCTTTCTCATAGAGAAATTATTAAAATAAATGTTTATAATTGATACAACTATAAAAATAAGGGGGGGCATGGGAGGTAGTCTGTAAAACTCCCAACTCCTAACAGAGGTGGTACAGCCCTCTAGTCAACAAGCATTATCAGTACTTTTTAATTGAAATGGTTATAAACAGTACACTTACTGTTTCAAGACAATAGAGTACTGTTTATTCAAATGCTACTCACTTTAACTTCGAAAATATTTTGAAGGTATAAATATACAAACTGGAAAATATTCTTGTGACAGCATGTGATTAATTCGTAGTGGATGCTTTCATAATAACTATTCCCACAAAAGTACTTTATGTTCATTTTTATACTGCTTATATTTATATTAAAGGAAAGCAGGAGTTAAAAGAAGTTACACAAATCTCTTAGATATTAACTACAACTTTTAACGGCAGTGTGATATTCTAGTGTTAACCATCAAGTCAGCTTAACATTAAAAGTAAACATGCCAGAAGATAAGTTATACATAAAGTCAATTAAACAACTCAGTTCTGTTTACCTATAGCAAGATTTCCAGAAATGCTGGCTCTGAGGAGTTTCTAAAGAGAATTGTTAAAAATTTGAGATCAGCAGCACTTGTCATGAGTTCTTTTCAGTAATTATTAACAGAAGACTCTTAGTTCAAGCAGACTATTTTCAGTAAATTACTGTGCTGCTAGCAGGGCCACTTTGAAACAATGGCACTGGCATCTCAGTGACCCACTTAAAGCCATTTCAGTCACAGCATGATCTGATAGCTTAGCATTAATCATAAGACGACTGACTTTGTAATTCTTACATTTACTTTTGTCTTTCATGATTTTATTCAACCACCTTAGCTCCATGTACTACTATGAATTATTACTTTTGAAAAGAGAAAATTTTAGCTTAAACAGGGCCAGCTATAATCACCTCTATTGTAACAGGACAATGCTTTGACTTTCCTCTGGGAAAGGTAATATCAAACTGAATTTGCTTACATTTACCAACTAGATGAGGAAAGAAGTCCAGTCCCAACAGAAACTGGAAATCAGTCTTTCACTCTTCAGTGATTACTGCTTACTAACTGGCAAAAATTAAAACAGAGCCTTGCCATTACACAAAGCTGGTATCTCAGAACTTAGCACTGAACCTATGGATGTAATTTCTGCCATCTATGTCACAGTCAAATCTGCTATGTTTTTGAAACATTACGTTGATAGAGAAAAATATTTCTTATGCACAACTTAGAATTAAAAGACATAGAAAAAATTTTTACTAGAGCTTTGTAACTCAAGCAGGTCACAGTCAAATCTGCAGCTATGATTTGTTTCTCTTAAAGATTAAACTTCATTCTTCATTTTTGTATGGAAATGAGAAAGACAGCATCTGAAAAAATACAGCACTGAATACCAAATTCCAAGGATCTTCATCTGAATTTTTTTTCTTTTTCCTTTTCCTTTTCTTCCAGCACAGGAAAAACAAGTGCTACCTGCCTATAAAGCTCAGGCAGACTATATAGCATATCACAGTTCAAAAGTCATCTCCAAAACAGCAGTTGCAAGTAATTTAATTATTATTAAAATTTTAAACCACAAATTCATTAAAAGCTGGTTGTTTCAAGAGCAAGATGTTTCTTGTAACAAGCAGGGTCCTAGCTCATCATGGGCTAGGCACCATCAGAACTGGTTTAGCATTTAAAAGGAAAGTTCCTTTCCTGCCAGCGTACTTCTTAGAATTTTATACTAAATAGCCTTCTGGAAACATTTCTAACACTTCTTTTGTGTCTTATGCAGAAGAATGAAAGGAAACATTCTGAGCTTTTGTAATTTCATGACCCAAGATACTAAAATAGTCTCCCAGGGCAAAATACTATTTCATAACTTCCACTGTATAGGCAGATAGATAATTGATGGCTTCTTCAGATTACACCTGTACACTGGTTTAAACAGGTGCAATCAATTAGCATGCAAGACATTTGTGTTAATAATGCACAAGGGAAGATACTTATCCTACTGGTCCTTCATTTTCTTATCTTTATAAAGCTGTTGGAAAGAAAATAAATTAACTCAAAATTTCAGCCCAAATCTGCAGTACTGCAGCCCCAGGCTCTGTTTTGGAAAGGAATATTGCAATAATTGGATCCCACACAGATATGCCAGAAAATCTTGATTCAAAGCTGTTGCATTAGGCATTGGTCCAATTCCTCTATAAAATAGAACCAAATCAGGTCTCAATCAAAAAACTATGCTGTGGATGAGAAGGTCACCTGTTAGTTACACCATTTTCCATGGGCAGGTTCCTCTAGAGCAACAAATTTTAAACACAAGAACTTATTTCCAGGTGTTACAAACCAACCCAGTTGAACAATACAGGAGACGGTCATTAGCAAAGATTATTAACATTGTTTGATTATTCATCCATGTGGTGACACTATGCTACTGTCTTGTTCAAGCCTTCCAAATTCTTTGAAATCGAGTCCATACAGTCTCATCTCAGTGGCACCTTGGGATGCACCAGTCCCCCATGTCCTCACATCCAGATCCTGCAGCACCATAGAGCTACTCTGAGGCTGAAAGATTTGAGCAGGCCATGGCCATGCACCTGTGCCTGCCAGTAGCCTCTAGCATGGGAAGTTCTGGGACATGCCAGCAAAGTCTGTTGCAAGCAGGGAAAAAGAAATTCTTATTATTATTATGATGCAACATCTGGTTTAACTTCAGCCAGTGCTCTCCTTATCCACCCAGAAGGACCGGTGAATTGATCCTAGGCCATTTAATTTCTTTGAAATTAAGAAGGAAAAAACAACCACTGCTGGACCTTCCAGGACCCAGTAATGTATTTTTCAATCAAAAACTTTCAGTTTCTTAGTAAATTAAGTAAACATTATGTAAAAGTCAAATTGATTCCTAATCTTCTGGCCTTCAACCAGCACAATAGAAAAAAGTCTCCATAGCGTATGAAACCAAAGCCACAATACCACATCTCCTTCTGCTAACCCATGCTAGGAGGACAGTTGAACAGGAATCTCCAACCTGAGACACAACATACATGGTATTAAAGAAAATACAAAAATGAAACATGCTCTGTGGAACAGGAAATGTGTTCCCAGGTGCACATTCCTCAAACCCCTCGGAGAGACCTGGAGATGTCTTCTTTCTGCTCCCCTCTATCCAGACAATAATAATAAAAGCATTCTTTTTTACTATAAATTATTTGTACAATTTGGCAGCAGAACATATCTCAACATATGCAATTTAATTGCAGAACTTTTATGTTGGTCACATATCAAAATAAACTATCAGAAATTTATGATCATCATTACTTTCTGATATGCTGTTTCAAAATCTGCTGAGTGGAGCTTGCAGTAAAAAACAATTACAAAGCTCTTCCATTAACATTGGCACTTTTTTCTCC
>VWYO01023577.1:14975-28765 GCA_013400275.1 Rhadina sibilatrix | reverse complement strand
TTTTTTTTTGTTTTGTTTTTTGTTTGTTTGTTTGTTTTTTTTGTTTTTTGTTTTTTTTTGTTTTTTGGTTGGTTGGTTGTTTTTTTTCCTGTCCAGAGGTGTGAAAGACACTACTCGCTGGTACAACTCAACTCGCCCTAAATTAAAGTATTGCCTCTGGTGGCACTCAGATTTTCTCACTGTATGAGGCAGCAGCAAAAAATCTATAGACACTGTGGGATATGGGGTTATATTTGTTAAGGCTTATATTCACCAGAAGGCCCTGTGGAGAAGGCACAGCTGCAGGCTAGATGGTTGGAAGTCGGTTGGAGGGCAAGAGGCAGTTACGAGGAGAAACACATGGACAGCATATGAACGGGAAACTGACTAAGTGACAGAATGTGTGGACAGCGGCACTGCAGCTGAGCAGCCAATGGGTGCCCTTCTTCTGTTAAGTTCTGGTTCTGTGCAGTGAAGATTAAAGGTATAAAAAGGGGGATAGTTTGTATAATAAAGTGATCTTCTTTGGATGCCTAAGGGGGTTTGTGTCACTTTGTTCCCCATTGCTACAAGAAACCTCCATGGTCTTCTCATGAGAAAACTTAAGCTAAATTTTACATGAAACATATCACACCTGTTGGACTTTATCTTACGGGCAGATTGCATAATATCAAATAAAGTAGGGATGATTACTTAGTAAATACACTAGGCCCCTTTTCCCCCCTCTGCCATCTTCAATACCAGATACCATTCTCTTTTTCCAAGAAGATACATCCCTTCACTAGTCTTTTTGTTTACAGCAAGAAAGCAGTACTGAATTGAAACACTGATGGATAAAAAGTGCTCTCAAACAAGCAGACACAACATGAAAGAGTTGGAAAAATTACTTCTATATTCAGTTGCAATCCCTATGTCAATAGCAGTCCAGAAGCACTGGGATTCATTAAGTGAAAGATAAAATAGAACAAACATGGCAGCAGCCCAAGAAAGCAGCAATTTCATTTCAGATATAATGCAATATTCTAATGTATTTTGTCTAAAAGAAGATGAATATCAATTTTTAAGCACTTAGCTTTCTTGTTGTGCTTTTGCCAGACAGGCTGCTCTGCCATATCTGTCTCTGCAGATTTATGAAACTGTATAAGACAGTAAAAATGAGCTAAAGTATGGGTAATCTTACATAATGATTGCTCCAAATTTGAAGCTACATTGAAATTAACAGAAATAAAATACTTTTCCTTCACAAATGATGGGTGGGCTTTGCTTCCATTGGCACAATCTGCCAAAAAAGGCACTACCTTCCCTTATGGATGTTGCTTTTTAAAGAATTAAAAGAAATACTGAATTACTAAGATGAAATAAACAGGTGCAATTTCTGAGCTGATATTCTCAGACTTTTATCTTCTCTGATAAATTTTAGTGTCTGTATTCCACTCACATTTATTTGTCTGTGTACTACCTGAAACTAAAAACTCCTTGTTCATGGTAAATTTTGTAAGTCAGACACAAAGCACTCTAAGATCTCCATTGTCACACTTTGACTTCCATATGCAAGCCACATATGCAACTTACCTTATCACAGCTGATGTGATCTATACCAAAAATAGATAATGGGTACCTAAAGACTGCATTTCAGTTCTTCATTTCAAGAGGAAGTGCAGGAAGAACTCCCAGGAATAGAACAAATTTTGTTTAAAACTGGATGGAAACCAACTGTACAAATACTATTTGGATTCATTAGCAGGGGTGGCTGTGTCAACAGTCATCAGCTTGAAATTTGCTTCCAAATTTTGAAAGGACTCAGAGAATACCCTTCTTCTGGATCTCTCTGGCTCAGTGAGAGAGAAAATGAGCTCTTGCTTCAAAGAAGCCACATGCCTGAGACCAAAACATCCCTAGCTGTACTGAAAACAGTTGTGCATTAGGCTTCCTGTACTCATATGCAACATAAGACACAGGAATAAAGGTCTACTTTCAACGCAGTTGAGCAGCAAGAACAACAAAAAAATCCAGCCCTACAGTCTATTTTCTCTAAAATAAGCCCTTCTTTTTTTGTTGTTGTTGTTGTTGTTGTTTTTTTTTTTTTAACCTGCTGCAAAACAGAAAGAAGGTAGGTAGCAACTGGAAGGATGTCCCTGGAACTCCAGTCAGGAAAGAGACAGCCAAAAATACATTAAATGGAGGCAGAGCAAAAGAGCAGAAAGGGGTAGAAGGAGAGACAGCACAGATGCTTTCTTCCTTGCACTGCAAATACTGCGCCCTGTGTGAAAGAAACAACCACCCTCTCTAGCTCTGCCTTCTCCTGTCTAACAGGGAGGGCAGCGCTGACATCTGCCTTCAGGGAGCAGCACATGAGCTTTCCATGTCCTCTGTGCCCCATCCACCCACTCTCACCCTCTTGTGAGACTCCAGCTGTGAGCTGTTGGTTCTGAGGAACCATCACCTGATCATGACGTGGTGAGAAAGAGCCTGCCTAACAAGCCTGTACTAGCAACCACAGAGAGAGAGGACAAAAAAAACCCCTACACTTACACCTCATAAAAACAGAATAAAAGGGAAAAGGTAAAAAGAGAGCAAGGGTGAAATAGGAACCAAAAGGCAATCAAAGTGAGCTGCTAAGAAAGTTCAGAGAATTGCCTGTCAGGCATCTATTTATTATGCAGGTTTATCCATATCTGGTTTTAAAGCATAATTTTTACCTCCCCTTGGTTACTGCGTATAAGGCTATTTACAGATCACTCACCGGCAGGTGAAGTATACAGAACACAGCCTGGATTGGCTTTATATTCCCATCATACTATTTATCACCTACAAGGCAATAATCCCGTATCTTCTGCCATCCCTGCCTACTCCAAGGCTTTCTGCTGTTAAACAGGTGAAAGGATGTCTTAGTATTTCACAAACAGAATACAGGGCAGAGTGGTTTGTGAGAAGGGATCTAGAAACAGATGCAGGTGGCAGTCCCAGTTAGCCCAAGTAGAGATAAAGGAAAAAAATTAATTACTCTGCCAGAAAGTTACTAACATGCCGGTAACCACACTTAATCTCGAAAATTCTCTGAAACGGACCCAGACATACTGTTGAGATTTGTTGTTATTCACTTCTAAAAATTGGCTAATTCTGTGTTCGTTTGTGGCACTGTGAGAAGCATACCTGGCTTTATGAAACCATGACTGGCACCCCACAGTCATGTCAAGACAGATTATTTCCATAGTGATGCTTTACAAAACCAGTCATGAACCAGAACCATAATGCTGCTATTCTCTTCACAAGCCCACAAACTACTTAAAAGTCCAGACAACAGCAATAAACCCACTTCTAAACACTGTACTAGTGGAAACTTTGGGAATATTCAGATCATATCCAAAGGTTTCCTAGTCTGGAATAGTCTCACTTTTCCTAGTCTCACTTCATCTCAGAACACAGCACCATACACAAATAACACAAAAACCCACACCTGTCTTACTCAGACAATGCACTGCAAACATCCTTCAGAAAACTAAAATTAAACAAGCTCTTGGCTTACAGGGAGATTTCCTAGTCCCTTCTATTGTGTCACTGGGACAACCAACTCTGTCTCCACTGACCTGATTTCCCTGATACCTTGCTATCCCATATCACAGGCAGAAACCACTGAAAATGCAGGTCAACATTAAAAATGCACAACTGGAATCACAGAATCACAGAAGAAAGGGTGAGGTTGGAAGGAACCACAATGGGGTCATCTGGTCCAGCTGCCCTGTTCTAGCAGGGTCATCCCAGGATTGTGCCCAGATTCTGGAATAGCCCCAGTGAGGGAGACTCCACAGCCTCTCTGGGCAATCTGTTTAGTGCTTGGTCACTGCACAGGGAAGAAGTTCTTCCTCATGTGGAACTTCTTGGAACATTTTCAGACTCCTTAAGTTTAATGCACAGCCAATGGAAATCTTCAAAACCATGTGCCACCAGGAAACCATACCCAAAAATCCTAGACCTAAGTTTTCAGGAAAATATACCAGGAAATCTGAAAAAATACACTATTTTTAGGATTTTAAAATGTAGACTAAAATATGAGTTCATATGATGACATATTAAATTGTGTGATTTTATGTTAATAGTGTATTTACATGTAAAACCCCTTGACAAAAATTATTGATACAGGAAGTAAACTTTATGGTATGTGTGTATGCCAAAATCGCCTCTAAAATTAAAAGATTCCACTAAACACCAATGTTTTGAAAGTTTTACCACCAATTCAAGTTCTGCTAGAACATTTATGTTGTTTTTTAAACTGTCTTAACATCCTGAGAAAATTACATACATGTACACATTCTTCCAGGCCCTTGTCAAGGTCTTTTTTAAAAGAGGAGAAAGTGATAAAAGTTGACCTTTAGTCTTTTGAAATCAGTGCAAAATGAGACATTTAACTAAGCTGTGTGTATAAAGATCCAATTCCAATTCTTCAAATTTACATCATCTCAGTCAGCAAAGGTTACTGATATTGTACATGGACAACACATCTTTGAATTTCTTCCCATCTCCAGCCAACTCACAAGAATCCGGAGTACTTTCTGCTCTTTCACAAGGGGTTCAAAACCCTCTTGCAGACTTTTAGGAATGGCAGCTCAGCAGTTCTTCAGCACACTTGCACTTTTTAGCCACCAATCTCCTAGATAAAGGCTCTGGTCTTTCAAATACTTTTTAGGTAGACAGATAGAGAGATTCCAGCATAAATTACATTTATATTTTTATGTACTGTATACTCTTTAATATAAAGGATATAAAAAAATTTTGAAAGGCATTTTTGCACTGTGTATTTTTTAAATTCTATTTAAGGTTAATCTTTTCAGTAAATACTCAGTAAAACCAAATAGTTACAGAACTATGCAGGTGAATTGCACAGAAAATACTGAGATGCTCAAAAATCCTAAAAATTCATTTTCACAATTAATATTTACTCAAGGTCTTAGATTTCCAGTTACGCACTTTAATACACTCTAGTTCACTATAATCTCAAACCCACTCAGGCTCTGTAAACCACAGAGCTACTGAAATTTTTTGGCAACTAATTAGTCTGCTTAACTTTAAAGTGAAACTTGTTCTTGCTGAAAACAGACTACTGCAACATGAAGGTAAAATTAAAGGTTAATATGGGAAAAAGAAAAAAACATACTTTTTTCTACTGTCTGACAACATTATGTCAAAACAATGGTACACATTTTAGCATGCATCTTCTATGATGGATGATAAGCCTATTCAGAAGGCTGCAGAGAATAATTCCCCATGTAATAAAAAAGAGTGCTCCTAGAACAGGTACAATGCATTGGAGCAACACTTCTTATTTGTAAACTATTACAACGACATCCTGTCCTAGGGTGACTTTATGATGCTGAATTATATCCCCAGTCATCTGTTCTGTTTATGCTGTTCTGCTCTCTTAAGTTCTGCACCTTTAAGACTGGTTTCAAGAGTGAAGGGAGGAAAAAAGAAGCACAAAGTTTGTTTTTAAAAACTACACTTGCTCCCCTGTGTTCGTGCTCCTGGACTGTGTTGTCTGCAGCACAGAAGTGGGAAAGAGCTCTCCTTTGCTTTTTAGTTAGTTTCTAGCTAGCCAGGCAGAGAAGTTCCCCAGACTGTGGCTTTTCTTTTTCTTGGAACTGACCAGCCCTGCTCTGGACTGAAAACCCAGAAAAACACCGGGAGCTCACACCTGTGGCCCAGTGGGACCCAGGATGTGGCATTTTCCAGTGGAGGTGGGACTAAGAGACTGAGTGAGCCCAGCTACACCCCACTAAAAGCACTTCCTGAATTTTCCATCTCTTCAGAATAGCAAGAGGTTCCATTGTTTAATATGATTCTTTTTTTCACACTTGTGAATACTTTGCTTGTTAAATAAACAGTTTTTTCCACTTTTCTCCAAGGAAATATTTTCCTGAACCAGTAGGGCGAGGGGCCGCTTGAATCTGCTTTCTAGAGGGATCTCTTTGGAAGTTTCCTCCCAAATTTGCCCTAAACCAGGATGAATACATATCCCAATTCCTAAGGTAACTGTGGTTGCATTAAATCTGCCATCAACAAAGACGAAAGTCAATACTGAGCCTGGCTATAAATCACAAAGTTAAATAAATTCATGAAGCAGGCAAGTAACACTAGAAATGTATTGGTGATAGCACATAATCCATGGATGTGTCTTTTTATTTAAAGAAACACCATCTCTACTCAGGACAAGGAATCAATTTCTCACACTTCAGCACACACATTGTTCATAACAACTCCCAAAATACGGCATATATTAAGGGAGTGAGGCAAGAAGGGTAGATTTAAAAGCAATTATTAAAGTATTTCTGATGCAGAGGATTGGGAAAAGGAAAAAAATCAACAGGCTGAATGAATTATAACCTCAGTTTGTCATATTACACTGTATTCTGCAATTATTTATTACATTTACTACTCATATACACTCTATTAAGTGAAACAGGATGATAAAACTCTTTCCAGCAAGACAAAAAATAAACTCATCTTTTGTAGATTAACAAAGGCAACTAATTTTTCTTTGAAATATTCCTATTTTGCTCATCCAAGTAACATTTTTGCAAAAGATGCAGAGACATTAGTATCACTAACAAACTTCAGAGTTGCTCTGAGAGGGCCTTTAGAGAAGGCCCTTGATAAAACCCACTGACTTCAGCCAGAGGTCCTTGTGCCTGTCTTTCAAATTACAGGTCATTGCACTGCAGCATTCGAACTTCTCACTGTGGGGATGAGGAAGTATTTGAAGGAAGTCAGCAGGTTCACTCCTTCTCTGCACCCCATACAGTTTAAACAGGAAAGTCTCAGCAAATTCCCCACTGGGAGTTCCTCACTTGGAAGGAACCTGGTGGGCTTTGATCCAAGAGATCCAGCTCCCACACACTCCTGCCCACAGCACCTTGGCAGGGTGGGGAAAGGGAGTGGCTGGGACCAGCCCTGTTCTCACGGGCAGGTGGCACACAACTCTTCAGGGACCACTGCCAACTGGAGTAAATTAAAGTAGACCTCAGGCTATCTTACATAGGGCTGGGACAAGTCAGGAGAGGAGAAACACGCAGCTGTAATCAGGATAGACTTCAAGAAGCACTCTCATAATCAAAGACATTTTTCCTCCTAATTTCATTAAGCATTACAAAGGTCTGCTTAGCCTATTTCCATCCTACCTGTCTCCACAGCCACCCTTACAAATACCAACAATTCTAGGCTGGAAGAAGCATAAATGGGAAGGCACATCAGCTCTGCTGTGTCATTCCTATTTCTAGTATACTCAGGATTTGTGGATCTTAAAAAAAGGCGCCAGAGTTAAAAATTCAACTACAACACCAATGCTCCTATCCCCCTCCTCCAGCCCAGAAGGTGCATCAAGTGTGTAACTCAAAACAGGGTGCTCCTGACACTATGAATCTCAGCAAGCCAAGTGCCAAATTGGAGACAAACCAACTGCTACCCTAAAGTTCTACAGCCCTTCCGTAAAACTGAAGCAACAATAAAGCTTCAGCAACAATAGAGGATATTGATTCCATTGAAAAGTACATTGAATAAAATGTACTTTTTCTGTTTCTAGGATTTCGCTGTTGGCATAGCAGTTGTCAAGAAAGGTGGTTAATACCATTTACAGTTTCAGTCTAATGCTTCATTGTCAGAACAACATGACCACAAACAATACAGAGCACTTTTCAAATATGAAAGGTCCCAGCTAATCTAGTAAGAAGCCATTAAAAATGGCTTCTTCAAAGCCTGAGACCAGAATGCAAATAGCAATGAGTTCACTTAAAGGAACTTCCTGGAGTCACAGATCTTTTAGGTTGGAAAAGCTCTCCAAGATTATCAAGTCCAAACTCTGACAAATCTAGATCATACCATTTACTGCCCTGTCCAATCATTTCTTGAACACCTCTAGGGATGGTGACTCCAGCACATCCCTGGACAGCCCATTCCAATGTTTGAACAACATTTCCATAAAGAAATTCTTCATGATGTCCAACCCTGGGACAGCTTGAGGCTATGTCCTCTTGGCCTAATTGCTATATGTGTGGAAGCAGAAGGCTCTTCTAAAAACCATGAGTTTTCTAAAACCTTTCTAAAACTGTGGGGTTTACTTCCGGGAAGTAAATGCATAAACATTTAAAAATGGAAAGGCGCACTGCATGCAACAGTGTAGTGGAAATTATAAAGATCGGATGCATAAGGCAGCAATCTTAAATTTCAAAATTAATTCTGCAGAGACAAATCTGTCCACAGCTGCAGACATGTTTTAGGGGAGAGGGGCAAGGAAGTTGGCAGAGCTGATGGTTGAGATTTATTTGCATATTTTTTTTGCTCTGCTCCAGTTTTGTGGGTTTGTTTTAAGACAACTCTTTTTCTTTTAGTTTAAATAAAATCCCAGATTTTTGCTTCAACACATTTCCAGTCTTCAGGGTACTCTCAGATCTTCTAAAAAAGAACTGTATGAGAACTTGTATCTTGTAGAAGGACCTATATCTGATAAGATCAATTTTAATTAAAATATATGTTTCACACTTCAGCGCTTATTTCCCCTCCCCAAGTGTTTACTTGCCCCTCCTGCTTTATTACTGTCACCGTGATTTAGAGATGAGACACAAAAAGGAATGCTAAAATACTGTAGTTCCTTGTGGTATGGATTATAAAAAATACAATTACTAATCCCTGACTCCCAAAACATAAAGTCAAAATAATTAAACAAACCAACCAAACAAAAAAACATTTCCCCAGTTCCCACTTTTTTTAAGTGCAGAGATATGAAGCCCGGGCTCTTCCAAAGCCTGGTAGAAACAAGAACCACACTCTGCTCATTTACATGCCATCTCAAGCCTTGTGCCAGCAGACCAATGCAACCAGCAAGAAAATACTAGAACAAGAAGAACTATTCAAGAAAGGCAAGGGGAAACTGCAAAACAGTGAGAAGATACTGTTCACATAGGAACAAAGATGAAGGTTCCTAGGAGAACTCAGAAATACTGAGCATCAGAAAAACAGCTAAGGTAAAACAAACTCAAATCCTGATATTTTCCATACATGTCCTAAGGAAGTTAGGACTCTTCATGAGTAGGAGAAATGGTGGTGGGAGAGGTTTGCACACAACTTAATGCCCCATATTCAGGTAATGTCCCCCATCCTGGCTGTCAGGCAATTGCCTGGGTGTCTGCCTCTGCTCAAAAGTCAAACCTTCCAGCATTTCCAAGCATCAAGTCTCCTAACATTCTATAAAAAAATATGTGAAAAAAGGTTAAGGATCAAATGTACTCTGTGCACAGATTCACCTAAGTTAGGAAAACATGAAAGTAGCTTAACTGAAAAAAAAAAATTACCCTGGCAAGATGTCAGGGAAAGCTTTCTACTACAAGAGTAACAAAGGACTGCAGCTGAGCTCCTGGGAGACTCCTTTAGTTAGGGTTTTCAAAAACAGATCACACTAAAAGAACCTATAAAGAATGAGCCACATATTTGTGACCATGCCTTCATGTAATGTAATTCACTGTACATTGACTATATATTCTACTCATCTAATTCCCTCCTGTCCCTGCTATTCTAAAGAAGCAATCCTGGCCATTGAGAAATGATAACTTTACCTTCAAAGGGAAAAAGAAAACATAGCACTTGCTTTGGTTCCAAGCTTCCTCACAGAAATATGCAGGCTTACTGGTTTTAGGAGTCAGCAAGGTTCAATCTTTTGAGTTCCTCTCTGCAACCATGACAACAGAAAGTTTATGTCAAATGAAAGCAAGAAAGAAATTCAAGACTTAGCATCGACAAAAAAACAAAGTGAAATCTACTATAAGAGTCAGACTAAAACACCTCCAGAGCAGATTTGAACCTCCCAGAGAAATCAGAGCCCTTCAAGATATGAAAGCTAAACCACCACCACCACAATGAGTGAAGGCTCTTAGCCAAATAAAAGGTAATGCAACTAAATGCATTAGTCTTACTGCAATCTAAAATAAACTGAATTACAAAATATTTGCTATTCATGCATATGGACAGTTACCCGACTGAACACTTACCAGATTGATCATATGTCCGAACCTTTCCACTGAAACTTTTAAGATCAGCAGGGCTCACAAATGCTACACACAAGAAAAATATGTAGATACTGTAGTCCCTCTGGAGAATTGAATTTCAGATAGGATAACACAGTGACCTAAGTCACAGAACTTTCAGCTCAATGTCACCACCTAAATTACTCTATGACAGCTAAACCTTTGTTTTGAAGTACAGTTAATATCTTCCTGTGAGAAGAACTGCTGTGGGGCAAACATTTCTTTGTCTCAGCAGCAGCTGTTCCTTAAAACTGTTAAGTTCACAGGCTGAACTGCATAAAATTCTTTATCTTCTGTTTCTAGCAATGATTAAGAAAATGCCAGCTCATAATACTGAGATGCTGCTTCCTAGGCTCAGCTCTTGTGTCAAGCTCTCGTACACAAGGTACCTTGATGTAACCAGTAATTCAGTCCTGAGAGATTTTTAGAGTTGCCTGAGTACTCAGTACAACCTTTAGAAAAGATTTTTGAAAGACTCTTCTGCAAGCACCTGAATAGTTCTGAAAATAAGTTCCAATGCCTGTGTCTTCCATGCACAATTGCAGTCCTGCCTATGATTATATGATACATGGTAATTCCCACTGAAACTGATAGGCTCTTCCTCACCAAGGTCAGATCCTTTCAATTTCTTAGTTTTGTTATGTATAATTTTCTTCTGTTTGATCTACACTTTATTTGTGTTGATATACTATTGCTTAAATGAAATTTGAGATAATTCAAAACAGGAGAGTATTCTTTCCTTCTCTTGTAGCAGAACATGTGTGAGATGACTAAACTCCAACAACTGACTTGACTTACTTTGGTTTAAACAAGTGTCATTAGAGGATGTAATTCCCCTCTGAAACAAGAGCTGAAAACCAGAACAAATCCTTGTTTAAAACAGTGTCCTTTTAAAGCAGATCCAGCCTTCTATCTAAATCAGATAGATCAAGGGAAAAAAATCACAACAATCATCTGTTGTGACATGGTTCAATGAGTCTGTTATTTCACCAAAATACTGTTTCTGCTAATTTTTAGCATAATTATATATATATAAATGTGTTTCAAGGTATTGTAACCTTCTCCAACATATTCCTTTGCCCACAAGTGAATAACCTATGTTGCACGAACACTATCATAATGTATACTCAAACAGAATGCAGTAGAGTGTACTTTTATTTTCCCCATGAAGGCAGATCCAGTTAGTCAGAAATACCAGAAATTTCTGCATGGAGAGAAAGTCTTGAGGTTTAGGGGCTCAACAATCTGGCAGGGGTGATGATCAAAGGTGTTCAATAGATTTTGTGTAGATTTTGATAAAGTCAATGCTCACTGTGAAATTACCTGTTAGGCCTTTGTCAGATGAGCTACCTTTGCTCATTTGAGTGAGATTTGAGTTAGAGATGCTTAAAATTTTTGGGCCGAGAAATCTTCTTTCATTCACTCTCCTCCTGGAACCACAGTATACCTCCCTCCCAGATGTTATGCAGGAGGCAACATCCGTACACTTGAAAAATAACCTAAAATTATGTATTAAGAATGCTGGAGCATAAACTAATTGAGTCAAAGGCATTGTTTAATCAAATGTTCAGTTCCTCCTTTTAGATTGAAAATGGTGCAAGGTTTCCTTTGTGTATACTTCCAACAACCACTACTGCAATTTCCAATTTTTTTAAAATCATACTTCTGGTTCTCCCCTCCTGCTTCAGACTTAAAAGTGCAAACAAAACCCAGCTTTCCCCTGCATTACTATATTCCCCCCCCCCCTTTTTTTCAAGCCTGTGCTGAATAGAAAAAGTCTGTATTAGGCCAGTCAGGTTTCCTGTTCCCCTGTAACTATTCCTAACCAACTTCAAAATGCAAGCCCATTTGTATGCACAGTGAACTCCACAGCAAACACCTGCTTCTTAAAGGTAATGTATACTGTCCTACCTCCTGTAACTTGCTGCTCAAGTACATTCTTTCACTTCATTTTCTGTACACTCAGAAATCAATGTTCAAAATTCAATTACACTGCAATTTCTTCAGTTTAAGTGATTTTTCTTATCCCATATACCTTCTGTATGCAAGAAAGGGAATATGAATCACCGCAAGCTTGAAAAACAAGATAATAAGCAGCATTCTGTTAGATGCTCTTCATCTCACAGATACTAATACCAAGTCCATCTGCTCTATGTGGTTAGACTATGTAGGAAAAATGCATATTAAGATGAAGAACCTTTAATCTGCTGTAGGCAAAGAAACTCCACTAATTTCAATAGAATTGCATAAACCCACTGGTGGATTAGATATAAACACAGTATAATCACCTCAAGATGGGCATGGAGATGGGAAGAACACATATTTATATAACTTTCAAAGAGAGGTGAACGCTCTGATAATGAACACTGAGTCGTACTTTTGTAACTTTTCAAGTGAATGCTTGTACCTTAGTACAGCAGGCACATAAAAATCTGCCAGTTTAAATTCTCTTCAAGGTAAGACACACAGTAGGATTAACTAATAACAAAGAAAAAACCACTTAACCTTTCAATTTTGAAGTTTCTCTGGAGGCACTATTTGTTTATGGAAAGTTCTGGGTTAATATTCTTGGAGGGAGGGTTCTATAAGCACACTACGTGTGTGTCACACACAAGAGTAGAAATATTTCTGTATGTTGCCCAACTGCAAATCTTCAACCCTGATCTTTCTAAAACTCATGAACGAAACCAAAAATTAGCAAAAATAAATAAATTGAATAAATAAATAAATAATAAGTGTGGTCTCAGACACAAACTAAGCAACAGGAAAAAAGAAAACGTACCTGTAACAAAAAAATGGGTTTGATTAATTTTCAGCCAGCTCAGTGGAAATGGAAGTTGTTTAACTCCCTCCCAATCAAACTTTCCTCTCAACAAAGTACATCAAGCCGGAGTCAAGTACATCAAGTCCTTTCCTGGAGGACTTCTGCCTGCTTTCGAAGCTTCTCAATGCTACAGAAAAAAATTTCAGGTTTCACAAAACTACAAAGAAAGATTTAAAACCACAGTACTAAAGGCTATCTTGGTTTTGACATTTTATAGATTCTCCTCCCCAAACATCTTCATTTCACCAAGACCCCCTCCAATTTCTGTACAGACACACACATAATACCAAAACTAAACCTACTATTTTTTCTGATCATTTGTTCAGACTTTGGTTCACCTGTTCACAACGCAGCAGATATTATAAAGAAATATGGTTTGTATTGCAGTTTTCCTTTAAACAAAGATTTCAGGAGATAGTTCATGAAACCAGTTCCTGTAGAAGATTTTTTCCCCAGGAAAGTAGAAAAAAAGAAACAATAAAGATTCAGTCATGTAAACAACAAACACAGCTTTCATGCTCTAAATAGTCAGATTCAAGATCTGAATATTGATGGAAGGCCAAGGATGATTAAGAAAAATATTTGACTTCTGTAAAAAGGTAAAAATTTTATGTTTATTTTACATGAAAAACATCTGTCACCTTAATCCAAGAAATAACACTTTTTCTTTCCAGTAAATTTTCATTTACTAATTGAACCTGCTCACAGAAAAATTGGGTTCAGTTTGGCTCCTTGCCCCAGTTTAGAGCAAATTTGGGAGAAAACCTCCAAATGAGGTCCCTCTAGAAAGCAAATTCAAGTGGTCCCTCCCCGTGCTGGTCCAGGAAAAGAAATTCCTGAGAGATAAGTGGGGAAAACTGTTTATTCAACAAGCAAAGTGCCCACAACCACAAAAACAATAATAATAAAAAAAAAAAAAA
>VWYO01023577.1:3953-14918 GCA_013400275.1 Rhadina sibilatrix | reverse complement strand
AAAAAAAAAAAAAAAAAAAAAAAAAAAAAAAAAAAAAACAAAAAACAAAAAACAAACAACCTCTTGCTGTTTTGAAGAGAGATGTAAAAATTGAGAAAGTCCTTGCCATGGGTTGTAGTTCCTCGCTCAGTCATGAGAGACTGAGTCCCTCTGGTGCTGGAAAATGCCATCCTGAGCCCCAGGCATGACATACAGGAGTTTTTCTGAGTTTTCAATCCAGAACAGGTTTAAACAGTTCCAAAAAAAAAGGAGAGGCAAAAACAGTCCAGGAAACTTCTCCACCTCAGCTAGCTAAAACTAACTAAAAGCAAAGGAGAGCTCTCTCTCTCTCGCTGTCCATGCTGCAGACAACACAGTCTGGGAGCAGAATGCTGGGGAGCAAGTGCAGTTTCTGATAACAAACTCTGCGCTTCTTTCCCCCTCTTTGCTCTCAGAACCAGTCTTAAAGGTGCAGAACTTAATATCCAGCATAAACAGAACAGACAGCTGGGGATACAAACATCACAAAACCACCCCAGGACACTCCTGTTGAAGTTGGTGCCAAAGCACTCCAAAACAGGTCATCGACATTGGAATTGAAATCAGGCAGACAATTTCAAGTATTCTCCAATCAGGAAAGACCTTGGTAACTCACTATTGCTTCCACAGGAAAAAAAGAGAAACATTATTACTAAATGATTGCCCAAGAAAGAGAACTGGCTTTTGCAGGGACTCCTTTGAGACACTGAAGATATAGATAAAGGAACCTCAAGGCCAAGAACATTTTCTTAGTAAACCTCATCCATCCCAACCTGGAGCATTGAGAGAGTTCCAGAATACTCCCCATTTTTGGAGAAAGATAGTTCAATCAGAGGTGATTTTAAAGGCATTATGTTTTGTAAACAGAAATATATTTGTTAAGAAGAACAAAAGACTCCTCAAATAACCCAGAAAAAATGTGGTAGATACCCTTTGACAGATACCAGAAGCTTTTGTTTCCCACAGCTTTAGAGTCTGCTATGTTCCAGAAGAAGACTGCACACACTGAAAAGAGAACTGAAGTGTTCAGCCAACTTATGAGTTGTACACAAAAAGAAAAGATGGTACTTTTAGAAAGTAAAAAATAATAGAGGGAAGAATATGGCTGAAGAATCTGACATCACTTCAAAATGGGAAAAATATTTGATCTTTTGAACTTAAGGGCTTTATTCCATCCTGAAAATATTATGAAAATAACATTTTTAAGCCCAGTCTCTCCTCCCCTACCCAAAGTAGCCAATGGAAATAATCTAAAAAGCCAAGGGCAAATCAAGATATTCACACATCTAATCAAAAAGCTCCTCTACAAAATCTTGTGGCTTTCTCCCTTTCTTCCACAAAACATGATTATTTGTTGCCTAGTCTCCTCCAAGGCACCGCAATACATATGACCCAACCACAAAGACAAAAGATTGCCTGTCAGCCTGAAGCACACTTGAAAGGACCCTGGTGGGGGAGGTCTGGGCTTTATGTGACACAGCATGGAAGTGTCAGGCTGCAACAAGCTCTTGCACTCCCTCTCACTTCCCACCGCCACAGGAACCACAGGGAATGAGGATCTGATGGTTCCTCAGTGGGAACAAATACTGAAGAAGTTCTGGCAGTCGTGGCCTTCCAGTCCCACTTGGTTCTGACAAGCAGCTTTCTTTTCGCTTTGATCCCCGTGATGAGAGTACACCACTTTATAAATCACAGCCACCTTCTATACCACAGCAAACTCCACCAACACAATCAGAGCAGAGGCAGGGCCTAATGCAGCATTCTTCTGTATCTGGTGCTGGCCAGACAAACAAAGCAAAACTCATTTCAAAACAGCAAGTTTTACAGACAGTTAGAGGCACTCACAAGTGAGAGATGTGGAGAATCTCCTTTCATGTTACATGTCACACAAACATTGTCAGATTACCTCTTTTCACAAGGGGTATCCAGTGATTTGCTTCAAGTGCCACGTCAGTGCTGAACTCACTCCTCATTAGTCTCCTACACATTCCTCTTCATTTTTATAATTCTGAACTGCTAGTTCCACCAGTTTACTGTGGAACTCACAAACAGCATAAAAAGAAAATTTACTTTCCCTTAGGGTTCACAGTCTCTTATAAAGACAATGCTTGCTCTGGTATTCTAAGGGGGGAAAAGAACAAAACGCCATTACATTCCTCCCAGCTACCGTTCATCCACCAAATAGGAAAGAAGTTTGTTACAACTCTTTTACACTGTGACACTGAGAATCTGAATAAAACTGATGAACCAAAATAAGAACTTTACTTTCTCCCCCATATCTAACACGTTTAAAAGATTACTGATAAAATAAACTAGATATTCAATATAATACACAAACGGGTGTTACTGTGGATAGAAAATATTTTCCAAAACACTATAAATAACCTCTTCTCAGACATAAATGAGAATTTTCAGTGAAATATATAGTATGTGGAAAACAAAAAGCAGATCCACTGGGTTTTGTCTGGATGAACTTTCTTCTGGCTCAATTCTACAAGATGATCAAATGCCTTTAGTTCTGCAGTGCTAAATCATGTGCTTGCCCAGTAGTCATGCCAAATTTTACCACTAATTATATAAGGAAACTGCCATTTTCTGCCTTCTGAATTCTTTTCATGGAATTGAGACATAGAAGATCCTTCCTTTCCATTACTAAAAGGCATTCTGTCTCCCACACTGACAGAAAAATTTATTCTTCAGTGCATTCAGTTCTTACTCTCCTGAGAGCACAGGAAAAGTATTAAAGTCCTGAGCCATTTATTATCAAACTGGCTCTCTCAACCACAGAAAGATTTTATCCACATACCCAAAACTTCAAGAACTACAGTAAGATAGATTGTCTTCTCTGCTTTATGGATAGTGAGTTGTAACCCTGCAGAGTTTAAATATTGACAAATAAATTAACACATCACCCATACAAATGAGATCCATTTTTCCTTCACATTAATAACTATCCATTACTGCAATGACTTCATTATTTATTTTAAACGTAAGCAGGAGCAGTTGGATTTCACTGAATATAAAGGATTCCTCTTACTAAGCATAACTAATGCAAACACCTGATAGGAGTGAGAGTTTGCCATTTGCATGCACTTCTCTCACACCAAGACAGAATTAAAAAGAAATCATGCAGAGCAAGAAGAAAGAAGGGCTTCTTAAGAAGGAATGTTTAGAGATCTCTGAGACTTTTAACAGCTAAACTTTAACATAGCACCCCTAGTGCCATAGGTTAATGGTACATTCAGCCAAAGATCAAAAATGCTTATGCAGATATATCAAATTTTGGTTGTTACTTTCAAAAAGACTGTTTGTGTATCTCTCTTGGGNGTTGTTTGGTTGGTTGGTTGGGTTTTTTCTACTGCATTTGTATTGTTAATATTGTTAGTAAAGAACTGTTACTCCTATTCCCAAATCTTTGCCTGAAAGTCCTTAATTGCAAAATTATAACAGTTTGGAAGGGGTGAGGGGTTTACATTCTCTATTCCAAGGGAAACTCCAGCTTTCCCTGGCAGATACCTGTCTTTCAAAATCAAGACAGTATCAATTCAAAGGAAGTTCTCGGGTGTCTTTTTCCTGACGCTGGAAAGGTACTGCTAGAATTACCACTCACAAAAGGTCTCTTCCCTTTAAGAAAATCAATATTTGTGGTCACAAGCCAAGCAGAGCAGACAAAGCACTTTTCCAACTCAGCAAAACAGGCAGGTACCCCTCTTCATGCTGCAGCAAAATCAAAGGAGCAGAGCTCTTATTTTGCAATGTTTCTATTTATTGGTTTTCCACTTCTGAATAATAGCATGGGTTGACCTCAAGCATGTCCTTTTGACCTTAGTGCCTACAGTGTTCAACCATCCACAACTCAGAATGCAATGGAAAATGATAACAAAAGTAAAATCAATACTGAAATGACGACCTCCATTTTAAATGCTGGAATTAAATTGGTAGGCAGCAAGCACAAGATCCGATCAAAAAAGGAGCATCTAAATGGTGCACTTAAAAATGCAGTTTGCAAAATTGTACCTAGATACTGAAATGTGATTATTCAATTGCAAATATTTTGGTTGTGAAAAAACTAAAGGTAATATAGCTGATCTGTCATTGCAAAATTAAATCCTCTTTAGGAAAATAAACCTAAAAAAAGAAATAAAGACTGGCAATATGTGGTAACCCCTGAGGTTACCAAAAGGAAGCCTGCCCTCCCATGGCGGGAGCACAGCGTATAAGCTGTATTCACAAAGGCAAGGCTCACCACAGGGAAGTCTCCCTGGGAGACTTCTTTTCAGGTCACGGAGAGTAAAGCGTTCTACCCCTATGAGCCCTTGAGGCTCTATGTCACCCTGCATTAGTTGTTTCCCCTCTTCCTAGTTTTTCCCCTTCCCTGACTGGTCCATTTTGGATCCTCTCCCTCATTGGTTGTTCTCCCCTTTCCTGATTGGTCCATTTTGGATCCTCTCCTTCATTGGTTGTTCTCCCCTTCCCTGATTGGTCCATTTTGGATCCTCTCCCTCATTGGTTGTTTTCTCAATCCTCCCTGTGATCGGCCCAAGTTGCCAGCCCCGCCTATCCCAAACCCTATATAATCCCACACCCTAAGCCCCCAGGGCCTTCAGTCGCTGGTTCCTGCCTAAGGAAGGATCTCTCAGATCGGACGCCTGCCTCCTGTTTCTGTTCCTGCATCGCCTGAAGGAGCTACTGGATCTAGCTGCTGCCAGCAGCCTTCACAAAAGAGCTAAAGCTGCTAGAGAGAGCTGCTGCAAGCAGCTTACACAAAAGAGCTAGAACTGCCAGAGTACTGTTGCAAGTAGCTTTCACAAAAGAGCTGATCACAGAAGTGCCTGTGCCCCTTGGAAGCCTGAGACGCCCATCCTGGGACGTTCTCATGGGGGAAGGTCATGGCACCGAAGTGCCACTAGCAAGACCACCAGCGGCTGGTGGCAGCAAAATATCTCACATCTTTCTACCAAAAATACAGATATTAGTAATTATGTAACATGACCAATACATAATTTCTCTCTTTCTCCTATGTGTTCAATATCATCGCTTCTCTTATGTGTTCAATATCATCTTGAAAACAGGTATTTTTACAGCATGAAGTGACATAAAATTTTACCTTTTAAAGACATTCTCTTTCTGAAGCACCTTTCCAATTCAGTCTCTTCAGGATTTCTCCTCATAGCATGTGATAATTTTCAGCACTTTTCCTTTTCAGAGGGAAAGGATTGCAATTCTGCAGCTGAATTTTAGTTCAGGATTTTCATGAAATAAAATTAATAACATACCAAGAGATGATATTCAACTATACTAAACACTTTAATATAAGAAATGCTCAATCCATGTTACATAAATCTAAAAATGTAGAATGAAAAAGCAGCCTCGCACAGCTTCCATTTGCCCTGGCCATATTATGAAATTACTGCTCAATGAAAACAGAAGAACAGACATCTCTGACAATATTGCTCAAACCTCAGGCTGACTAAGACATAACTTCATTTAGAAGTTAATGAATTTCCTTCTTGTTGTCATGCTGGTTTCATTAATTTAGTTAAGTGCACCTAGGGAAAATAAAGTGTCTCAGTGTTCATTAATTTTATGTTTATTCCATGGGGTATTCAAAATTGCTGGACTCATCTGTAAAGATACTGGTGAAATTAGTAATCTATTTCAAATTTGTAACAGTAATTTTTGCAGAACAATTAATAAAAATGTTCATGAGCCTTTTTGTTCCTTTCATTCTCTGTAAACTATAATTGTGCACTATTTCCATCCATTTTTAGAAGACTGAAATAGTGCAAAATTGCACATAAACCTAGTCCTCAGTGTGCAATCAGATGACCATCTTACACCCAGAACAGAAATTTAAGAAACACCAGCACTTTTCTGATATGGAAGGGACTATCAATAACTTCCTTTTTTGTTAACATTATTTTTGGTTACTTTTCCTACAGGAAATGTAGATGTATGGTGTTGACAACATTAAAGGAGAAGATTTATTCACACATGGAACCTGATGGTACTGTCTGTGTAGATTTCCTGCTGCTATGGAAAATATGTACACGTAACAGAAAACTGCTGCTTTAAAAAGAAAATAAATTACGAGGTTGAAAGGAGACTGAGATTGTGTCCTTTTAATAAATTCACTTTTTATTAACTATTCTTTTCCAGTCAACATGCTAAATATCTAGAGGGATCTGCCTTGAAAGCCTTTATTAACCGGTACCAAAGAGGGCAGAGGAAAATAGGATTAAATATGCTTGAACTTCAATACTACAGTTTAGTAATTAGTGTAGGTGGTGAACTACCATAGCTGGAAAGAAACTGCAATCTACCTTTAAAAAGATTTTTCAGATTTCTGACGTAGTATTACCAGAAAATTTAAAAAAAAAAAAAAGTCTCAGAAAAAGATGCCTTCCCTTCCTAGTAAAATGTAGAAGAATAAACCAGCAGAAATCACTTTCATAAAGATGANGGGGGGGGTGGGGAAGGAAAAATACCAGGATAATCCATAGAAAATTTTCAAAGAAATGGTGTGTTTACCTACTTCTATAGATCACACTGAATCCTTTTGTCAATTATCCCATAAGTATCTTAACAATATGTACCATATTCTGATGAATTGGTTCTCATTCTGTTTACATATCCAGTTATTTAACGCAGTTCCTAATATCAGTCACTCTCTATTTCANCTGCTGCTTTAAAAAGAAAATAAATTACGAGGTTGAAAGGAGACTGAGATTGTGTCCTTTTAATAAATTCACTTTTTATTAACTATTCTTTTCCAGTCAACATGCTAAATATCTAGAGGGATCTGCCTTGAAAGCCTTTATTAACCGGTACCAAAGAGGGCAGAGGAAAATAGGATTAAATATGCTTGAACTTCAATACTACAGTTTAGTAATTAGTGTAGGTGGTGAACTACCATAGCTGGAAAGAAACTGCAATCTACCTTTAAAAAGATTTTTCAGATTTCTGACGTAGTATTACCAGAAAATTTAAAAAAAAAAAAAAGTCTCAGAAAAAGATGCCTTCCCTTCCTAGTAAAATGTAGAAGAATAAACCAGCAGAAATCACTTTCATAAAGATGACATTCCATAGTCATAGCAAATGACTACCAATTTGACTTTTAATGCTAACTCTCAAAATAATTAACACAATGTAAATTCTTTCTATTCATAGGATTCTATTTCCTGCTATCAAATGCATTCATTAAGCATTTTCACTGGGGAAAACAAAATCAGATCCGTATTATTCCCAGACTGACTCCTTGGTGTACCTAGAGCTAAAACAGCTTGATGCAAAATGCACATTTTCTCNGTTTTGGTTTGTTTTGGTTTGGTTTTTTTTCCCCAAGGATTTGGGCTTTTTTAAACCATCCTTTGCTAAGTTCTCAGTAAATCAAGTAAGTGGTAGGGTGGTCAGATCATCACTATTAAATGGTACTACCTAATAAAATGATATTACAGAACATATACTTCTCCCAGGAAGACCTTGTGTATCTTTCCTTTTCATCACTTCTCTTCTAATTAAATACTTATGTTGACCCATCACATATGTCAATAAACAGATCATACAAACTGTGCTCAGGGAGGAATTTCAAGGAGTATTTCAAAAGTACAATGACCAGATGGCTTAAGACTAATTAGAAAGCTTCTTCACTGCAGAAGTAGCTTATATTTTTTTGAGATCTTTTTTCCAATCAAGGAGATGCAAACATGAAATACAGATGCTTCATAATATTTTTAGCTTCTCCAGGAAAAAAAGGGAAAGAAAGGGTTCTTAGATTCCTGGAATATACATATTACAACATGAGCCCTCTTTCTGGAACAGCTGATCACAAATAGGTTTTCAAGGCATTATTTTTTTAAGGGCCTACAGAGGTTTTCCTTAACCTCCAAAAACAAGTTTGTGCAATAAGGCACACCATTGCTTACAAGGACAATTAGCCCAGTTCTTAACAGTACCAAAATATGTAATGTCCACAACCCCTCAGTCAGGTATCATATCAAAAGACCACTAACATGTCTTGTGATATCAACAGATGAACTACAACTTGACTAAGTTACTGTTTAGTCTACATGAAGAGAAGGGAAAGTAGCAGTCCGGGGAAAGTGATTATTTTTTAGCTGGCAAGTGATTCTTACTTTTTATCTTTAGTAAAAAACCATTTCCTAACTGGAAAGTTGAACATCCTTTTAAGAGGAAAAGCTGTCCCCAGAACCTGATGAACAGCCTCTTTCATCCCAAAATTGTTGAGACTAACAACTGCCATCACTTTATTATCTCAATGCATGTACACTCCAGAACATCTCTGTTAATGTACTATAAGAAGATATTAAAAAACCCAGATTATGAGATACCTGATGGCCTTTCCTGATTACTGAACACTTATCTGCCTTCTGTAAGCCTCAGTGCTGGAGAACCAGCTTCCACATTTTCATAGAGCAGTGCTCTAACTTTGAACCACAAAGACAGAAAGGGAGAAGAGCAATGCAGCACTGATAATGGTAAAAAAATGAAACAAAAACACACACACACAACAACAACAACAACAACAAAAAAGCCAACAAAAAACCACCACCCTGAGAAGCAAAAATTAGTTTGAGGAGCTATGAGGAAGAGATCCTCACAAAACCCTCCAGACAGCATGGCCCATGGCAGAATGGTCAGTCGCTATCAGCCGAATAGGGAATGGAAGTTGTTTCCTTGTCATATGACCTTGAAAAGGCCACTTGACCTCCTTCCATCTCGGCTTCCCCCCACTTGGGAGCCAGAAGAAAACAAATCCTTTCCTTTCTCTAACAAGCTCTTTGAAGTCCACAGAGAAAAATAGCACTAAGTTGCACTCAAAGTCTCAGTCTTGTCACCTCTACTCATTGTTTCAATGTGAAGTACAATTTGAAGCCCACTGTAGTATGAAGAATGTATCAATGAAATTGTACATTTTACCTTCTGACAGTAGAGCTGCTGGCAAGCATAACAAGCCAGAAATAACCGCTAAACAAACTAAGCAATGCATCTGCAAAACTCTCCGGACAAAAGTATCTACTTCATATCAAATTCCCTGGAGAAGCAAACTTGCCTCAGATTCCTACAGGCCACGCCTTCCACCCTTCAAAGCAAGTCGGATTATATCCTCTAATATCAAGCGAGGACATAGATAGCAAAAAAGTTGCTGAACTGTGGCTTTTCTTTCTAACAGACATGCATCTGCTTGGGGGAAAATAGGGGAACAAAGCTGCTTGTATAATCATTTAAAAACCCTGCTCCTGTAACAATTCAAGATCTGTGAAAGAGTACCAAAAGCTTGTTTCCCATGTAGCTCTGAACCAAATTAAAAGTGAAGATGACAAAAGGAAGATCCCATCCAGAATCTGTAGTTCTAAGGAAATGTTTGTTTTAAAATAAAACACATATGAACTTTTACCAACTATACCTAAGTGCCAAAGATGAAACACCAATTTAAAAGCAAATTAAAAATTAAAAATAATAACAAAAAATTACAAGTCTCTGCAGTTACATAAGTACATTTATAAAGATTTAAAATAAAACCTTTGTATTTCAAGGTTAAAGTGCCAAATGACAAAGCATGACAGAACATGATAAATTTTATGTTCTGTTTCACTATGAATTAATAATATAGCATCCCTGGAAAGCTGTAGAATAATAACAACATGAATGTACCCTGAACAGTTTAAAATCACAGAAGCCAAGAGTGAGTTGAAAAAGCCATTTCTGCCATCCTTCAGTTGTGAAGTTGACCAGGGCATAGAGGTCTAGCTGAAGGCTCACACAGCAAAAGGCAAACCAGTGGCTACCCTTCAGCTGGACAGGAGCTGCTCTTCATGCACAGCTGCACTAACACTCATGCAGGTATAAAGGCAAGAGAGGGTACCACGGTGGAAACCACTGGCTAGGAGAGAGCTCTGCAGTTCCTTGCTTTGGATTTTCAAAGGTTCATAGAGCTACAACACTGGCATTTGGCATCATCGTGTACAAACTTAATCTTAAAGGAAAGAAAAAGAAAACACAGAAAAAAGGCTGCAAACAAAAAGGGAGATTATCCCTTTCTTAAGGTTTCCCACTCTGCAATATGAGTGCCTATGACAAAATGTTAACGAACTACTACTTTTCTTGTCAGATAGACACACTCTTCCAACCGATACCATGACTGCTCTGTGGTTAGGTTCAAGACAGAAAAGGAGCAGGTGGAAGGGGTGAAATATTCAGCATTATACCACATTCAGATCCCACTAAGAATGGCAGGAAACCACACCCTCATGTCAAACTAGACAGTTCCCAACACTGCAAGTTATGCATTCTTGGAAAGAAGTTACATCTTCAGACTCTTTCTTTCCCATGGGACATTAATTTTTATTAGACAAACCCTTCACTTCCAGGTTTTAGATTCATTAGGCTTACCAAAGGATTATCTTTGCAGATTACTCTTTTAATATACTTCTGCGACTGCACCTTTACTGCACAAAAGCATATATGCATGCATGATATACACACCCACATCTGCACATAGAAAGCTAAAGTTTTTCAGAAGTATCTAAACTTAGACTTCAAAGACCCTACACAAGTACTGAATTCCAGCGTCAACGTGATTTGCCTACTCCTCTGTGCTAAGTATGGATTTATGAGCCTGTCTGCAGGCAGTTGATTCAGCAAAGCTTGGCAATTCTGAACACATGTAGACCTGGTAATACCACTGATTACGGTTGAAAATATATTGTTAAATGCAAATTCCCTCTCCCTACTACCCTCCTTTAGATTCTCCTTTTCCCAGTTGCTTCACCAGACTTCAATCATTCAAGCTAAAACATAAAGGCATACAGATTTTTATTCTTTGGATGTCTTAGGTAAAATTCGTCAGTGCTTTCCAACAATAAATTTTAGGACTAATTTTTTTTTTTTTCTTTCATTGTGTTCTCTTTCTCTCTCTCTCTCTCT
>VWYO01023576.1:377729-390598 GCA_013400275.1 Rhadina sibilatrix | reverse complement strand
CTTCAGGAACAGACTGCTCCTGTGTGATTTCCCCCACGCGGTCACAAGCCTTTTCAGCAAACCAGCTCCAGGGGGACCTCCTCTCTCCATTCGGTTGCAGGTCCCTACCAGAAGCATGGGCTTCCCACAGGGTCGACAGCCACCTGTGGACATCTGCCTGTTCCAGTGTGAGGTCTTCCATGAGCTGAAGGTGGATATTTGCTCCACAGTAGTCCTCCTTGGGCTGCTGGGGCACATCCTGCCTCATCATGATCTTCACCACAGTCTGCAGGGGAATCTCAGCTGTGATGCCTGGACAATATCTTGCCCCTCCTTCTGCACTGACCTTTTTGTCTGCAGAGCTGTTTTCCTCACATTCTCACTACTCTTTCCAGCTGCTTTTCTGCCACAGTTTTTTCCCTGCTATCATCTCCTCTGGCTGGCTGGTCCTTGGCCAGTGGCAGGTCTTTCTTGGACCAGCTGGCATTGACATTGTTGGACATGAGAAAGGTTTCTGGCAGCTTCTCACAGAAGCCACCCATGAATCCCTCCTGCTACCCAACCTTGACCATTCAAATCCAATACAGGAACAGAGAATTTACTTAACAGCCAGGTGTAATTTTATGCTTCTTTACCAAGAAAATGTCAACTAAAGCCATCTACATTTAATTTCAAACAGCTATGAACACGAATAGCTGGAGGGTAAACACAAACATGGAAGAATTGATTAGATATGGTTTGAAACCCCCCCAGTTTTAAATGTCCAAGTGTTATGTTTCATAAATTTCTGCATCACTGTTTTTCCATTAGAGAAGGAACATTTTTCCTGCCACTGAGGATCAAATATATCCATGACTTTTTTTTTTTAACCCAGGAAAAAATTCTTATAAACATCTTTGCTTCCCCCCTCAACTTTGTTTGAAATCTTTTATAAAAAATCAGTTCACAAAGAATTGGCATCAAGAGCTAGCAGACACTCTTATTAACTCCATATTCATTACTATTTAGGGAATTCATTGAAAGAAGAGGGTTTATGATCACTTTAGAGTATACCTCATTCAATTCTTAATGATGTTTAACATTTGACAGATGTTTTGCACCTCAGTCATTTCATACAGAGATTTACAAGTGGTGTATCAGAAAATAAATTTAAATTAGATTTCTCCCTATCATGAAAAACTTTGAATTTTTTCCTAAATTCAATTGTTTAAATCAAATGTTTCAGAATCTTTCTTTTAATATGAGATATTTGCAATGAAACAACTAGATTTTAAATGTACAAACAAACTTATAGAAGCTTCCAAAGCCAACTTGTCAGAAAATCTATCATAGCACTCCTGGGTCTTTCAGAGCTACTACATAGTTTTCAATCCTGAGAATATTTTTAGCTGAAAAAGTTTATATTAATTTAAATCTAAAGGGTCCTTTTATCTTGCCATATGTTGACAGCCAGGGTGAAGCAAATATTCATTATAGCTCAGAGTTAGTATTTGCAATATGTGAACCATGTGTACCCTTTCCATAACTTATTCTGTTATTAAGGCAACATTTTAACTCTTAAGGTGAGATAGAGTTTATTTTCACTCACTGAAAACATGAATGTTCCACTCTTTGTATAATACTCTATAAATATAATACCTTTACAGAATCCTTCCCCTTACTGCCACCCTGAATGTCTGAATAAGTCAGGGAAGACTTTTCAGTAACCACTTATTGGAGACAATATGTTATATCACTCAACATTGCAAGCTCTAGATATTTTTAAGCATTTAGTATTAGTTTATCAGCACATACCAGCATCCATGTAAATACATTAGTAGGCTAAATCAATCTCAATGATAAAATTGTCAACTTTTACTATTTCTGAGAAATTATGAGCAAAACCCCCACATTATTTAGTTATCTAAATTCTTTACTTGTCCCCTAATGACAAATATCACAATAACCTTGCATTATTCTGAAAATTGTTAAAATTATTGAATATATGCCTTTGAAATATAGCTAGCTATTCAGTAACTCTAAGAAATCTCAACTTGCCTAAAATTTTTAGTTTTCAAGACCTGTGAAATCCTAATCTACTTGCAGTTTTTAATATTAATCTCCCAGAAGAAAGGAGTTGCTTTAACTATTGTCAGAATTCAAGATTCAGCAGCTTTTTGGTCAATTTGCATCACACCAGGGTCCTCTCCACCATTCTGTGCAATCTGAGATAGATTTTTTTCTTCACAAGAGCAATGAGCTCTAATCACTAACTCTAGTAGAGAGAAGAAAAATAATTTGTTGCTTTTGCTTAAAAAAATATTTTTCTTAACAACTTAGTTCATCCAGTTACATTAATATGCTTTAAAAGCCATTTGCAGAGAAACAAGCTAATCTCATGATGAAAATGAAAACTCTAAAATTGAATAAATTTCAGGAGATAAATTTAAAAAAAATTATTAAGAGTTGTTGAAAAAGAAACCCAGTTAAAGTTAAGAATTCATTAAAAAACCCCAAAAGTAATTTTTGACACTCAAAATATCCCCCTAAAGAACTACAAACATGCTGCTCAGTTATTTATTAAAAAAACCCAAAACATTTAACATTTTAGTTTATAAAATTCAAAGGTAATGCCTATTAACTAAAGCACTTCTGTGTGTTAGTAATGCATTTTGGGTGTCTTTATGACATGAAAGAAAAGCAAAATTCCTTTTCTCCCCATCTCTCAACAGTGTTTACCAATCTCTTAGCCAAAGTTTTAATTTAAAAGTTATCGAGATTATTTTTGTAGCTGCAACTATACAACAAACTTAAAACTGATGAATCTTAATCACTGCAAAATTTTGACCCTCCATGGATAACGACCTTTGCGGAGGGATTAATTTATGTGGTAGTTGGTGTTTGACTCCTGGAACAGACTTAATAAAGGTGCCTGCACTTTATCTGCTCCTTTTTCAACTTAGTTTTTTTCTGGTATAATTAAATGCTGTAAAACTTCCCACAGTTGGAATTCTAGTTATCTCCATGTCCAAGAGCACTACACTTCATGAGCTGAATCCTGTGCTGCTGTGGCTATCCCAGGGAACAAGCAGGATGAAGGGGCACCAGGCACAGCACCAGTAAAGCCTACAGGGAAAGATCAGAACTAACTTGCTCCTATGGAACCACCTGTTACCCACATCCTTTCCATCAACCAAGACAGGAAAGGGAGTATCATACACAAGGTTACTGGAGAAAGCAATACCATGATATTGGAGTTGTCCTTTGAGGGGGCAAAGAAAGTAATTTCCATCGCAAAATGAAAGTAAAGGAGATTGTGCCACTGCAAATTAGCAGTGAAATCTCAGCCACTGCCATTGAAATGACATCAATCTTTGCATCATGAAGCAATTTTGTGTCTCCCTACAATGAGCAGGCCCTTTGTTATTGACTACATGGAGGATTCGCAGCATTAATATTCTTCAAGCATCAATGAACTGCTCATCAAGAAGACAGGAGGTTTTTGATTCCCAACACTGTCCCAGCAAAACATAAAAAAATAATTATAAACCACCAGTGATGGACCAGGAAACATCTCAACCAACTCATAGAGATATTAGTTAGTACTGTTTTCTGTCAGAACTGTGAACCCTGGGGTTTTTTTGTGGCCTCCCTTCTTTTTAAACTATCCTTATATTTTACACCATAAATAAGTTTTTTTGGTTTGGTTTTTTTTTTTTTTTTCCTTGATATACAGGATCATACAAAGACAACACAAGCAATTTTACTGAAACAAAACTCCACAAAAATTTACAACCACTACCAATAATCCCCCACCACATTAACCAAAACCAATACACTTGTTTCTACATTTTCAACTGCCATCCAAAAACCTTTCTCTTCTCAAACAAGTCCCAAGATAATAAATTGCCACAAGAAAATTAAGGAACTTTAACACTTAAATATTTGTAATCCTCAATATCAAAATATATCATCAATTACTATGGTTTCTTTTTTTGCTATTTCAACCACAAGTACTGAAGTGTGCATACATAATTAGAAAATTATATGGGAGATCAAAAGGAAATAATCTACTGCACATTTTTAATGATTTTAAGGAAGGATTTGATGGCACGGAGAAAGACATAATTAAAACCTCAAAGTTCTTAACAACAAGATTTGTTATAGATATTTCTTTCTTCCATTTTTTTTTTAATCTTTGCAATTAAGTCCTTTCTATTCTCACTTTTTATGTAGTTCCATTATGTCACTTCTAAATTATTTCCACTTTTCAAGATTCTAAATGTAGAAAGAAAAGGCTTCTATAATTCTTTTTTCTTAGAAAAACAAAATCCATTACCCTTTAATATTTCACATAACTCTTTCATTATCGTTTGATCAAGTTTGTCAAAGAACAAGAGAAACAACTTACTTTTTCTTGTTTAAAACTACAGTGTATTTTATTATCAATGTACTAAAGATACTTTGAATGCATTTGGTAACTTTTACCTCTTTAAATGCATCATACTGAAAATATAAAACCAAACACTAAAACCCAAAACCACAGTCTGAAAAGAAGGATTAAGCAGTTCCTGTGTATGCTTTAATATCCAGGAAATATTGTATTACTTTATATTTTGGCTTGCACAAGAAGAATACTTCATACATCGAGCATGTAAACAGACTTTGACAATTAAATATACAGGAAAGAAGGAAACAATATTTTACTCAACATTGAAACATTCTGTTGATACAATATAGTCTGAAATGTCAATTTACTGACATACGGTTGAGATTGTTTAAGTTCAAACTAATTGTAATCTAAAAATGTTGATTAAATAATGCTGCAACATATAGGTCATAGCCCAGCCGCACCATCATCCTGTCACACTACCTTGAAAAGTAAAAGGGGCTTCAAGAAGTATGTAATGACAGTAATCAATTCCTTTAACTTCCCTTATAAGGTGAAGAAGGTTACAGAATCTTTATTTATCATTTTCTCTTGCAATTAAAACTGAATACCTTTATTGCTGGTGAATGGAAATACTAATTTCTTTAGCAGGTCAAAATAAAGATCCAGTATGTCTGTTTGCCTTTTTGTACAGCTGGCTATACACACTCACAGTTTGGCTGCTAAAATTAGAAAATAATGTAGTAACAAATAAATATTTTATGTGTAAAACCGACCAAGATTTCATTATTAAGCATCATCTTGGATGTGCTGCTAAAGTACAATTTTTTGGTCTCATCTGTGGAATAGCCCTGGATTACCTAAGGAAATATATGGTAGCAATAAAACTTGCTGTTCATCTCAGATTTTCTGGAGTATTGTATATTTTATGGGGTCAATTTTCAGAAATTTGTCATTTCCACAGTGCTTGCAATTTCATGGTATTCGAGTGTTAACACCCAGCTGCACAAAAAGCTTCTATCCTGTATTTCTTCCTTTAAATCTGCTGTACTGCAACAGAATCAAGTAGATATAAGCCTGTATTTTTCTATTTGTTATTTAATAGTAGTGATATCCTGTTGAAGCTTCCAGAGGAGTTGTAAATCTTCTTTCCATAGCTGACACATGTTACAGGGAACACTGCTTAAGTGCATCTCTCCATTTCTCACCAGAGATATGGGGAGATTTTATTTCAACATATATTTTCTTTCTGAAAGATATCAAAACAGTTTGCTCTCCTTTTAAGGAAAATCACAGCTTAACTTCCTTTAGAAATTAATTCTCACTGAATTCAGAACTATGTGCAATGTAATGCTAATACCAGTGTTAATGGCAGAATGCCATTTCCCTTTTCTAGGCATTTGAAAAACACCCCCACAGAAGAAAAACTCCCCACCAACGCACAGCTGTTAACATCAGCAGAGATTTCAGAATCAATGCTTTTGAGCACAGAAAGTTATATCTTTGTGCTTCTTATGGATACACGCAGGATAACATCTTTGCAACTACAGAAGGGTTTTGTGCCTGCCCACCCAAAATAACTTCAGTAAAGAACATGTCAGTGACAAACTGCATCATGTTTTCCAAGTAACACTTCCTGGTTTGCAGAGAAAAACCCACACAATGCTAACTTCATTCTCTCTGTTTTTAAAGTGCTTTTCACAGCAAGTTGCACAAAACATGATCATTTCTATTTTTAAATTCTATTAGAAAAAAACAAGAATTATATCTGGATGATTCTAACAGGCCTGTTTGGTTCTGGAAGAGGTTATAGGGTTGGATTTGCATTTTATATATCACAGGGGATTAAAGAAGAATTTTAGGACCTCATTTTTACTGAAATATTCACTTGGCTGAATGCACACTAATAGGTTGTTCATACACACAGAGCACTAACTATATTTAATAAGGTAGATAATCAGTTTTCTGCAATCTGGTTGTCAACAGCTATTTTTTATTTTATGTGTCAGTGGTAATCTCTTTGGACCAGTAACTGCATGTGGTATGTCAACCAATGAGACCTGTATTCATAAATAAAACACTTATGGTAGCAGCAGCGAAGGGAAAGCTACAGAACAGACAACAGCATGAAGATAGGTTGCTCTGAATAGTTGAGGACACTTGGGTAAAAACCCAAGAGTAACTTGGGTTACTCTTTTTTTTTTTTTCATGTTGCTCATATTTTATGTATCTATATGCTATTATGATTGTCTTTTTAAATTTAAATAACTCTTTAAAGAAATAGTACCAAACAAACCACACACATGGAAAGTATTTCTGTAAAACAGAGACAGTTGACAGTTCCCTGTTCTTAAAGAGAATGACTACATTTTGCTCGTGCCTGTCCAAAATTGTTCCATTTCAACTGATTTCATTGTATTTAAAAGTTTTATTCACCCCTCCCCACACTCACAATTTTGCTTATCAGATACTATGGTACAGCACATATCAAAATTTTAGCAACAACTCAAAACAGTGTGCTGACATTAGATAAGAGGATGTAGGTGTAAAAAACTGCACAATATCTAAGCAATTTTTTTTTTCATTACATGATGTGCTGCTTTGAAAGCAAAACCAGTAAGACTCCTAGTCAGAGATACAATTTAATATGAGAAGAGAGGAAAAAAAGGTAAAATAAAATAAATAGAACAATACAACCTAACACCTGTTGGTCAGGGTGTTTGAAGCAGTCTAAAAGTAAGTCTTGGAGTGGCAGATGTGGTTCTGTTGGAGCAGAGATGATTCTGAGAGAAAAGGGTTCAGTGATGGTGAGAAGGGTCCAGTCTTCCTTTGAGAATCTGGTGGAACCAAATACCTCATGTTCCTGCATCTCAGTTTTTATTTAGGTAGGAATGGTTGGCTCTTCTCACTGAGTGGAGCATCTTACAGTGGAATATGTCATGCCTTTAGTGAGCTTTAATGGCCTATTTGCAGAAAATATCCCCCTGGAGGGAGGATCAGTGGTGAAAGAGATAAGAAACACTGCCCCACCCAAAAAGTTGGCCCATTATCAGAAGGCATCCACCCCCCTTTCCCCCAGAGTTACAAGAGATAAAGAAAAACATCTTCCCAACTGCTTTTAACAAATGAAATAGAATACACATTTTTAGTTCCATAGCCCAAGACACGTGGACAAGATAGAAAGTGATTTGAAAAGCTCATAATACTGGGTTTATCCAAAGATGTTGGCTGACTGCAAGCAACAAACTGAGCTCTTAAGAAAAAATCCAGATAGTAATTAAAGGTCTACAAAATGCATTAGATAACCCAGTCTTTTACACTTTAAAAAGGTGAGGGACTAGATTAAAAAAAAAAAAAAAATTATAAGTCCCTGCTCAGGATATTTATCAAGATTTGCTAAGGGTGATTGTGTTGCTTTTTACTTTGCTATGATATAGGTGAAATGAAACAGCACTCCTCCTTAAATCTCCAAACTTCATTCTAATTTCTGAAACACCCTTAGGCATTATGAGTAGTTCCTCACTTCAGTAGTCTGTTCCTTGAAGCTCTGATTAAAGTGAATTTCACAGAAGTCAGCTGAGCCAGGGGTTTACAGTTCACTTGTCTGGCACAGACCTTCAAGAGTAAGTTAGCCAACTCCAGGAACACATTCAGCAATTCAGAAATAAATCATCTGTACTTAACATTGTAAAAGGTATTTTTATTACAGATATTTTTGGATATCTTTCTGACTTCCAGAAGGTAATTTGAAGATTTTTACATGCTATTGTGTAGTAATGTAAAGGTAGCACATAATTTCAAGATGTAGTTTACCTTCTTCATAATCCTGATCTCTTCAGAAACATAAAAGTGTATTACTTCTTGCAAGATGACTTTGAATTCATATGTGATGTGATGAAAATCAGGGAAATTATCAGCTTTAGCATGGATTGTAACACAATGCATAACAAAGGGGTGCTTCTTTTGTATTTAATGCAAAACATATAAACTGAGTTAATAAAACTTTCATACCTAGCATCAACAGGTACAGAAAAAGATTTCTTTTGTTTGTTTAACAGAGCAATCAAAACCAGAACTGAGCTTTTTAGTGTATTTTAAATTTCATACAAGTTGTATCACGTCTCTTATTATGCTCATTATGACATAATTCCTATGAATACATTAAGTTATATTACTAAAATTTATTGTATTTCTATGACTACTTTGTATACAAATTTTAACAAACATAGCTACTCAGAGATAATCTGGTTTTGTTCTGTAGTTTATATTTCATATTTCTTTTGTCGCTAGTAAGAACAGACAGAAACTTAATTTGACATTACAGGACATTTCTTTTAGTTTCCATATATAGTCCCTGTCCCTTTTAGCCTATGTTAATGATGACCTATATTTTTCATTAAACACTGAAAATAATATTCTCAGTGTAAAGTTATTTAAAAATAATCATCATTCACACTTAATTGTTAAGACATTTTCCTACTAGTTCACTTGTTACAATGAGATTACACAAAAAAAAAATTAAAAAATCATTACACACTATTTCGAAGTAAGGATTTAAGGATTCATCTGTGCATGAGATTTGCTTACTAAAGAACTAATCACAGGATTCTAAAACAACTAAAGCCTTCACAGGTTTTTGTATATAGACCAGCAACTGAACACAGATGGAAAAATAATCTCACGGAGTAAGGTTCAGTTTAAAAAGTAAAAATAAATAAATAAAAGATTCAGAACCCAACTCTTCAGCAAATCTGAAGAAAGCACAGCAACACATAATAAAGATCATCATAATATCTACATGTTTCATTAATATAAATGAATGGGTTAAAATATACAGTGCTTCTCTTATAGTTTTAAAAAAATACCATCTAAAATTATTAAACATCAAGCTGATGTGGTCATAGGTCAAGTGACATAAAAGAAAAAATGATGCAAAAACATTAAGTAAGCACGCACGCACACAAGTTTTAGTTGCAAATACCATAATCAAAAAACTTATCTTTTTCTTTATTTGTGATTCCAGGCCTTCAGTAGGGGAAACAAACAAACAAACAAACAAACAAAACCCAAAAACCCACCAAAAAACAAACAAACAAAAAATCCAACCAAACAAACAAAAAACACCTTGATGTATTTTGTGCGATTTTGGGAAGTATTTGATGACTTTCAGTTTTCAGGTTATACAGAGACATCTTTTATAGACAACCAGGATTGCCGGGAGACCCACTGGGTACAATGTATTTTTAGTGTTAGATCAAGTGACAAGATATAATCTGTAGTTATAGACTCTGCTGTTATTAGTAAATTATTTTCCCCATGAAAAAAACTGTTGCAGGGTGATTTTTTTTAAAAAACATCACTTTCAAAATTAAGTAGAATAAAGATATTTACCCAACAGTTTTCTTGGAAGCTAAAGCCTAATAGGGGACTCAAGTATCTTTATAGCCAGCCTAAATTTTGAGGGAACTGAGGCAAAACGTTAAATAGAGTAACAGAGGAGGCTGCCAGCTGTAACATGATCCTGCGTTTCTAAACCTTTTGAGCCCTTTCTGACAGATTTGTCTATCTAATACAATTTTTCAGTTTCTTTAAATTCTACCTTTGTTTCTTCATTTTTTTCTCCCTGTCTTCCTCCAGATGTTTGATGAATTAATATTCCTCTTCTTAGTTTGAATTTTCTGTTTGACATATAACTTTTTGAAATTGTTTAAAAAAGTGTTGGAACACATATAGTATCAGGTTTTGGCTTGATGTTCTTTTAAAATTGAAATTTTTTTCCTGTTACTAATATGTGTAAGTAATACAAGTACTTTCCAGCACTAAAATATAACATGCTTCAAAATGAAAAGAACCTTCATTTACTGAATTCATCAGGAAAGAAAATTAGGACATTGAAGGACAAAGTGTCTTAGTCAAGTTGTCATACTTGAAATCGATACTTCAGCAACTTTTTGTAAATCAAAATACAAAATGATCTTTTAATCAGTTGAGTTACCTCCCTCAAATTTCTTCAGCCTTTGTTCTCTGCTAACAAAGCGCTTTTCAAATGATAGGAAAAAGATAAAGGTTTCCCTCCTCCCAACTTTCCTTCCTACAATTTGCATATAACTGCTGCTATAACACTTGTAGCTGAAGTCCTTTAGATGCAAGGTGCCTTTCCAAGTGAGATATTGTTAGTGTTGCCTGAAGCTATTACGATGTAGGCATTTTCTTTGACCTCCAAGCATTTTGCGGAAAAGTAGAGCAGCAGTACAACCCCCAGAGCATATAAGTAGCTACACCACAGAGCACATTTCTAAGGAAGGCTTATTTCACTTAAGCATTGAAATGCCTTCATATAGAACAACTCTTGGGTTTTGTCTGAATATTTTAATTAAGTGCAATGTCGAAACCAAAATTTTATTACAATTTTAGTTTTGGTCTTGAATTTCCCCAGGTGGTTAATATGATATGATAAAGTCTCAATAGGAGAAAAACCAGGATTCTCAAAGCATCATTGAGCAGAAATACTCAAGAGTGCACACACTACTTATCACATAACTTAAACAGGAAGTGTTTAATTGGAAAGTGTATAATGTGTTTTGATCTGCCAAGCATTCTTCAACGTTTTAGTGATAAAACTCTTTGGAGATATCTTATCCTTAATAGCTTGCTGTTTGCATCACAGGCTGAACAAAGCAAAGGTGCTGAATCCCTGTTTTTACTCTGAATATCTCCATATGATCACCTATAAAAGTTCACAAAGACTCTTCAGAGAATAGAAGTCTGTGAAACACTGAAAGATTATAGAGGTCCAGAGGGTTCTTTATCACTACATATAAGAGAAATCTTACCTCACAGAGGGCAAAAAGATAATTTAGAGATAAATAAGAGAGATCATGCTTTGTGCCAGTATGGAATTACATTTAATGATCCAAGAAGATATTTCAAGTCCTATTTGATGCAGAGAGAAAAAAACCTTCACTCCAGATTTTTCAGCGTGTTAACACCACTGTCCACGACCATAGTCTAAAACAAACAAACAAGTAGTCAAAACCACAATAGTTTGATCAACTAGAGCTGCAAATGCACATAAAAATACAATAAAATTAAGTCAGCTGCCAGAGAAATTAAAACTTGTGTGACCAAAATTCTGGATGCCTATATTGTTCAAATGGTTTGGAAAAGATCTGTCTACAAGATAATCAAGGAGTCAAATATTTCTATATCTTACAGACAAATTCTAGTACAACTGTTGAATTATTTAATGTTAAAAAGAAAATTCTTCTAATTCATATGAAATTATTGAATTTTAAAAATTCGTTTGCACTTCAGACACCATCAAGTTTATATTCTGTTTAAGGTTATTGAAAGTAACTTAAAATACATTTTTTGCTGGAAACTAATGCAAATATGAAGAAAAAAAGCCTTGAGTGTTTTCCCCGCAAAACACTCCAGTCCAGTCACTGATGTACATTATTTTTGGAAGGAGGCAGAAAGGGATATATGACTCACTAATGGCACTTCTCTCAAGAAAAAGTATATTTTAATAGAAGATTTTCTATTAGGACTAGAACTAATCCTGTTGACAATAAAAACTCCAATCCATTTATATCTCATTTCCCTACAACATAAATATTTGTGCAAGGTTTTTCAAGGCTCTGCACAAAGAGCAGATTCTTAAAGCTGCAAACCATACTCTTTACATTTTTCTTCAAGTTGCTTAAATTGTACCAGTATATCCACAAGAAGTGTGATCATGGGTCTATTTTTACCTCATACAAAGTGTACATAAAAAATAGAATTAATAACTATGCTTCCCTAAATTGAATTATTGCATAAATCAAATCTGAATCCCTAAATTCCTGAGTTTAGCTTTGGTACTTGCTGCTGGACTAGAATTGCCTGAGACCAGTGGGTAGTTGAGTGAGTAATAAGATATAAGGAAGGCATAATACAAGTGGGAATTCACTGAAACTCACTGACAAAGAACTACTTGAAGGTAAGGAAAAAAAACAAACCCATGTTGCTAATATTAAAACATTCAGCCTAAGACTTTCACTTTACCATATTAAAACTGCGTTTTCTTCCCAGGGGTGATACTGACCTGCTCTAAGTACAAACTATGCTGACTCCAAAGTAATGTGACTGTATCTTTTCCTACCATCTCTTCCTCAATACTCTCATTTGAATCAAAAAGAAGGAAAGTTGGTTAGGTACGTCTTGTTCTTCTACCAGCTTCGATTTTTAGACTTTTGTTCTTACTCTATGCACTTTCGTATCTTTATTCTAAGTGAATAAGCTCTCAGCATGAAAAGTTCTTTATTTCTCCACTATTTCTGTAGCACAACAGCTAATACATATTTATAGTTTTTTAAGCCAGTTAACTGATATCAAGATCACTGTGTCGTTAATTCATCTCTTGGTTTTAACCAATGCAGATGCCAGAGATTATTCATAGAGTACTTTTTATCTCCTTGAATGCAAGATCAGAGATGATTCACAGAAAGTTTAAAAGTTTCTTAGCTCAAGTGACCATGCA
>VWYO01023576.1:354146-377606 GCA_013400275.1 Rhadina sibilatrix | reverse complement strand
TTTTTTTTTTAGATAGTGATTTTCTGATGGATTCCTGCTGTTTTACAAGTCCTTCTCTGTTACTCATGGTAATTAAAAATTACCATGAGAAATAAAGATGTAGCACATCTTTATTTTTCATGGTAATTAAAAAAAAGAGAGAAAGAAAGAAGAAAGAAAGAAAAAGAATCATTGCAGTCAATGATGGTATAAGAATAAAAGACCAGATCTACATAAATTCCAACACTGAGGTACAAGTCCATCTTTCAGCAGTTGCCTAATACTGCAGTATGCCCCTGTGCTCAGGATTCTGCTGTTGAAGTCTGTCAGTGTTTTTTATGGTGTGTCACCAATGAAATCCTCATCCCACCAAGTGCTTGGCACTTAGAAAGGGATTTTCAACAAGTCAGTGTGCTCATCAGCTGAATACTCTTTATATTGGCTCCCAGCATAAAGTGAAATATAGATCTTCTTTTGCTTAGGGAAAAACCACCACAAAACAAAACCCAGAACAAACAGCCCAATTACAGAAGACAGAGCACTGATAAATGTAGATACTTCATTTCGTCAATATAATAGCAAAAAAATACTTTTTAATTTTTTTTTTTCATTTTGTTTACCATTTTCTTCAGGAAATGTAGGGGAAATAGTATGTTTAAAATTAGTTTGTGGTTCAAGCTTATATTTCCTTAGTGGCTCTGCAAGTGATATTAGTGATTCAGCCCTTCTGGTTGTAACAGCAAAATTCAGTCTCCTCCCAAAACACTTTTTCCCTTTTCTATGGCAGAAGAGCTTCTTATAGAAGCATGAAGTTGGTAGGTTTGTGGGAGAGAAACTGTAGAGTGGTGAGTGAAGGATTTGGCAGAGCTGGGGAGGTGGCAGAATAGAGAGGGATCTAATACCCTTAACAGAACATTAAAGATTTCCAGTCTCATCAAACACCTTTTGAAGCTCCTTTCCAGCTTCCTCTGACTCATCTCAGAACCATATGTATTAGCAACCCCAAAACCACTTCTGTTGCAGAAATTGTTCTCCCTCAAGGTCTCTGAAATAAATAAGTTATTTTCTTTTTATCCTTAGGCTAGTGAGTTTTAGATATGGCTTACATTATTGAAAAGGCTGAAACAGCTCTTCAGGAAAGATGAGTCTCAAATTTCATTTTGCTCTAGTGCCTAGGCTTCTTAATGTAGGTTGTTTAGTAGGGAATTACATCCCTGAATCCTTTTCTGGACTTCTGTGTCTAAATCCCTTCTTTCAAAAAGCTTTCTTTTCAAAAAAAGCTCTCAGGAAATAAAGAAGTGAGACAGGTCTTCCAGGTAATGAACAGAAAGATAATTAAAGCCAAGAAGCTACTTCATTTTTCTTCCCTAGTTGAAAACATTCTAACTACACAGATAACTCCTCATATTGCAATGCTTTCATTTCAGGTCATAAGTCAAGAGTGAGGGATATCACGACTCTGTAACCTACTAACTCAGATGCTCACATGGTGCATTAAACAGCAGGAGGTTTGCTAATGACACTTGAACTTCACTAGTACATAAAGTACTTTAAAAGTAACAGCCAAAACCTGATTGTACAATTTTATCCAAAGCATTGCAACTTTGTCCTAAGGTTTGAACTTCCAATCCCAAAAGACTTGATGGACCAAAACCCACATGTAACAAGCATCACTCCTCTAGAAAGATTTTTTAGTTTGTCAAGAGTGAGGGATATCACGACTCTGTTCACCAATTTCATAAGATAAAATTTTTCATGGTGACCATGTTGATGGTTATACCTCTATTTTTGGATAGCTCTTTTTAAGCCTCTGGATGGTAAGAGGTCCAAGTCAGCAAAACTTGTATTTTCACTGGTCCAAGATAGCATGATAAAGCAAAGCATTACATTATCTCTCAGTGAGAAATAGAGAACTTCATTGATAATCAGCTTGTACAAAACTGTGACTTTATTTAGCATCTTCACCAAGTTTTTCTTTTTATCTGGAAGAAAATCCAATTGTTTCCCCAGATTTGCTAAGGGCATTCTTTCTCATGAAATATAAAGGTCAATTCCTTCTACACTGACATTCAAAACAGTACATGGACACTTCACATAACTATATTTTGTTCACTGACAACCCATGGGATTGTTAAGGCTGGAAAGGCCCTCTAAGGTTTTTGAGTCTAACTAACTAAGCACTGCTACATTTACCACTACACCATGTCTACTGGTGTCACACACATTTTTTAAAAACTTCCAAGGATGGTGATTCCACCATCTCTCTGGACAGTCAGTTCCAAGGCCTGTTCACTCTTACAGTGATGATTTTTTTCTTAATATCAAATCCAAACTTCCCCCAGTGCAACTCGAGGCTGTGTCCTCTTATCCTGTCACTTGTTACCTGGGAGAAGAGACCAACCCCCATCCGGATACATCCTCCTTTCAGGGGGTTGTAGAGAGCAACAACTTTCCTTCCTAAGCCTCCTTTTCTCCAGGCCAAAAAACCCCAGCTCCCTCAGCCACTTCTCACCAGACTTGTGCTCCAGATCTTTCGTCAGCTCAATGCCCTTCTCTGGATACACAAAGTGTACCGTGCAAACAAACAAACTCGACATTTTGAGCTGGTGCCTAATACTGAACGAACAACTCCTGTGCTGCTCTGGTTCCCGTTGAGGTCCCTCAGTAGCTGAAATAGTTCTCTATGGAGTTGAAGGTGAGGTTCAAAACTCTTCAGGGAAGCTCCCAGCTATTTTTGCCCTGTGAGGTCAAGCTGCAGTCAGAGCTCACTCACCTGGATATGTGAGTCAATTTCAAAAGCACAAAGGTTATTCCTGTAACACAGTAACTGTACCAGTACTTATCCCAGTACCACCACTACTCAACTGCTGAGCTACAGGTTACTAAAACAGCACTGGTTGATAGTACCCAGGTAACCAGGCAGACATAATGAAAAGTGACACTGGAAAAAAAGTGGCATTAATTTGTAAAATGAATTCCTTTAAGCTTGCCATCTGCAATGGAAAAAGCAGCAGAAAGTAACAAAAGAGGGGGAAAAAATGCAACACCAACCACAAAATGCATCTAAAAACAAACATTGCTTAGTATGATATTGGATAAAGTCAGAATGGCTTCTCAAAAATAAAGGAGGACTATTAGAGTTGGGAACTAGCATTTAAAATAGTTAAATTCATGGATAAGAGATATCTGGCCAATACTACAAGGCTTTAAAGAAGATTCATTGCCAAAGCATCTTAAGGAAGCTAAGTAGCCATGGCATAAAAGGATGGCCCTGCACAATTTGTTGAAAGATTGGATAAGGTGAATTGTCATAGTGGAGAGATATAGTGTTGAGGTTTTCACATGTGCTGGGTTACATGCTAATCAACACTAACTACTCATTAAAGAGAGAAAAAAAAAAAAGGAAAAAAGTGGAAAAGGTTTTTTATGAAATTACTTTGTTTAAAATAGATTTCATGAAACTTACAGGACTACAAATTAGCAAATGGACTTTAACATAAAGTGATGAAAGCAACAACAACAAAAAATAATGCCAGCACCTACAGATAATAAGGAGACTATCTGCATTAAAAGAACACAAAACTGGGGGCTACGACAGTTTAGAGTGTAATAGCAGTCAAAATAAACTTTGTAATTGTTAGGAAAGATGTTGTGCTTGACAAAGCACACAGTAAAAATATTAAGATTCAAACACAACTCTTAAAAAACTTAGAAAGAAGTGTAAATTAGGAGCTCAGAAAAATCGATAGTCAAACATCTGCTGTTTCCAGAACATAATAGAAGAAAGTTGTGTGGAATGATTTCTCAGTAACCGAAGTATTAACATCAGCACCAAAAGAAATAGGTTGGTAAAGAAGAAAGCCTCTTTCAACAAACATAGTGCAATAAAAAACTTTCTATGAGCACTGTGAGTCATGTACCCCATGAGCTCTGCTTATACAGGACAGAAAAACCCATATGAGCAACATTTTATTCCTTCTTAAAAGTTTTAAATATGTATTTTTTGTATTGTTTTGGTTACCTTTGTGCCTTGAATTGAAAGGAGGATTTGCCCTTAAGTGATAAAAAGAGCATGAGTCTTGTAAGGGCTTTTCTTCTGAGGTAATGCACAGAAAAGCTTTATTTCTGGTATTTTATTTGTCACATTCCCAAATATTCTCAAAAACACTTGTAGGTGAATTTAAAAATAATCCCATGGCTCTGTCCTTTTAAATCTATTTCAAAGTAGGATAGAGTTATTTCTATTTTAATAATTTTTGCTACTTTACTAGTCAGAGTCATTTACCCAGCAGATCTCTCCTGTTGCCCAACAGTGCTTCCTTCTTTTATGTTGCAGAAATAATTAAAAGGAATGGAAACTTGATATCCAAAATTACTCTATGCATTCAAAAGTATTAGAACCTCTTGAAGGGGTTCCAATAATTTTGGCAGATCTTTTAGCTTCAGATATTACCTTTAGGCAGATCCTTTAAAATGTAGAGCTAGAGTGCAGCAGGCTAAAGGAATGATCACTAACAAGGAGTCTTAGGTACATGGTGTCCACCGTCTTACACCGAGAAGTGTAGTAGCAGCTTGGAGTGTAGCTTGGAGGAGAACTAAAAACTCCTTGACTTTCCACCAGGTATATACTACAATTTTATTCTCTCTTCTTGTAAAGTAACAAGTTCTGGACACCTTTGCTGGATAAAAGCCCAAATAAACAATCCTAGAATATGATCCACAGTTCCAGAGTAGAAGTCACACATGCATCTCAGTATTTACAAAGTATTGGTGACCATAAAGACTTTTCAAACAGGAAAAAAATCTTTAAGATGCTTTGTTGAACATCAAAGGAAGTATGCAGAAAAGGCAAAACTCAGTAGAATAGAGTATTATGCAGTGTGTTAACTACAGGACAGTTTATTCTGTAGGTACAGTAACCTCTGCAACCACCCTACAAGAATTTGGATTACACAGCAGCAGCTACAATCAAACCTACAAAATGTGCAAACCTGGAAATATATTTGATCAGTCACACTTTATAACTAGTAAAAGCAGTGTTCCAGAGCTTATATTACATTGTGGCATCTGATGGAAAGGATTATTTTATATAGCTGCTTCTTTAAAACTATGTTTTGGTATGTGTTAGTCATTAAAGACAGTGTTCCATACAGAATCTCACAGCTTCAAAGACTGATATTTTTCTCAGGTTGAATTTTCTTTATATTAAGGAAGGATACATTTCCATTCCAAGTATACCGGCTTTGTGGAGGTGTGAAAAATACCTGAAAGTATTGCCTTTGTAGAGTTAAAAAAAAAAAAATAAATCTTATTTTCTTATAGATATACATCTTTCATGAACTTCTTATCTCAGTAATTGCCAAATTCCATGAATGGGTTACTAAAGCCACCTGAAGGCAGATGCCATTCCTGATGCTGTCCCGCCCAGCACCAGCAAAACTACCAATAAGTAAGGAATCAATGAGGTGCAGCACCTGACACCAGGGACATAACATGACTAATTAGTATATCTGGCTTAGCTATTCTGTATTTATTTCTCAAGCTCCCAGCTTCATTTTTAAATGTAAAGTTTGTTCTTCATGCTCATCTCCAGGACAGGTTAAAACTCCAAGAATATTTTCTCTTTAGTTGATCTGAAGACTAAAAGAAGAAGTGGAATTTTCACTTAAAATAAGGGGAGAACTCTAATTAAAAAGATAAAATAAGTATTAAATTTTCTTTCTCATGGAAAGCTGGTCTAAAGTAAGTGCTGTTGAGTTCTGGGAAATCTTGTTTTCAATTAGTCTTGAATCTTTTGTTGTTGCTGTCATCATTGATGGTAAGCTATGGTATGATTAAAATTTCTGTGGAGAATATTTTTACTGTCATTCATCACTGAGATTTACAGAGATCCCATAACAGCAATTAAATATGGTTGTTTACTCAATGCTGTCACCAGAAGAGGATATAGCCTGCAGAGTGGAACTGTTCAGGGGCCTGAAAATATTTTGTTTGTCAGTCACATCTAAAACATGAGTCAACAAGTGTCTGTTTTCGGGTCCTCTACACATTTCAAGAAAATCAGAATTCCTGGCCAATAAAGAGTCTCTGGTTTAAATGTCTGTTTTATCCATAAAGCAAGATGAAATACTTCATTAACTCATTCTTAGTCAAAATTCAAAATTATGAAAGGATGACTGGCTTTCTTTGTAAGACCTTATGTGCTGTTACTTGTAACCCTCACATGGTGACAAAGAGGAGACCCCAGTGTAAAAGCCATTCCTGTTGCTCATTCCCTGGTCAAACAGAAGTTGCATGATGCATAAATCAATGCATAAAGGGCAAAAACGTTCACCAAAAGATTTAGACAAAAAAGGGATGGAAATAAAAAAAGGAAGCATTTCTTTTGCTCCACAGCTCAAAGCTGTTCCTCATATCAGGGTTTCAGAGAGACATAGAAAAATGTAAAGCTTTATACTATAGAGATTCTGTGGTGATATATTCAAAGGAGAACTCAAGTTTTTTCATTTGTAAAGTGAAAATAAACAAGTAGTTTTATAAAGGATTAAGATGTTACCATGTGTCCCATAACAGATACTGAAAATCTCTAGTAAGTATGACATATCTGAGGGAAAAGCACAAAGCTGTGTCAGGGGAGGTTTAGGTAAGATATAAGGGAAGACTTTCACACAGAGGATAGTTGGGCACTGGAACAGGCTCTCTAGGGAAGGGATCACAGTGCCAAGCCTGAGAGAGTTTAAAAAACATTTGGACAATGCTCTCAGGCACGTGGTGTGACACTTGAGTGTTCTGTGCAGGGCCAGGAATTGGAATCTATGACCCTAGTCAAACCCTTCCAGCTCAGGATAGTCTATGATATTGTCTTCTGTTCACTTCTTTCTTCAATTCCTTACTGTCAGGGCACACTTGAGAGATTTATAAATATCTGCTCAGCAAACTCATTGGAGTGGTGGAGTACATACCATGAAATAGGACTAATCAGCAAAAGGAAGTACATGCAGAGTGTCATGGTGTGAGTTTTCTGCAGCACTGCTAAAGACTGCTTCATGCAGTAGTGCAGCTGCATGGGCATTTCATGCCAATATTCCATAAAATAGCATATCTACTCTAGCAGACTCCACTAATCAAATAAAGGTTATCACTTCTAAATGGAGAAAGAAGTGAGGCATATCCTATAAAAACATTATTTTATAGAAGCAGGTCTATTTAAAGCTTTAAAACTACTACTGGAATAGCTGGTATGACCTTCAGCTTTCAATGTGCAGGTATTGTGAGCAATCCATAACTGTCATAGTTGATGAAACTTTCTACTACCATATCTAAAAGCTTTGTAAAACTTCCATTGTTCCTGACAATTAGTAATATTGTGTGGTTGTTCTAATGAACGCTTATGCGTGACTGCAATATTAAGAACACACTCTTTGATTTAAAGTACTTGTTTTTAACAGGAAGTGGTACAGTAATTTTCAAAATTTCAGAGTTTATTTATTTTAATAACATTTATAATCTACAGGTAATTTCTTCCACTGCTATAGAATATTTTTTTAAAAAAAATACAAGACAGTTTTAACTATTTTCACTTTCTTAGCTGAAAAATTAAGTTGTTCAATGAAATCCCTAAAATGGAAGAAAACTCATGATGCAAGAAGCTGTTATGTATATATTGTGCATATGTGTGTATGTAATTACAATATCAAGTTAGGAAATATAATTGTTACAAGTTCTTCAGTCAAGCCTAAGTTGAGCACAGTCAAATTTTTAAAAGTGCCTTATTATAACCAAAGGAAAACCTGTAACTTTAGTTTATCTAGGTATATCTTAGGAAGGTTACAGGAGATATGGTGTTTAACCTCTACAGTACTCTTTCTTCACATATTCTTCAGTGACACTTAAACTAATTTATAGAAAGATTCTATTTATAGATTTGTATTTAAAGATTTATAAAAATTATAAAGATTATATTTTAAAGATTAATAGGCTAAACCAATTTATAGAAATTACTAAACAATTCCTTCATGAACTGGGAAAATGCAAGAAAAATCCTTTGAAAGTTTTCTGGTTTAAGTGTTGGTATCAAACATCAGGTCACACAGGTATTTGCCAGTTTGTTTTTACTGCTCCACAGGGAAAGTGTCACAGCAGAAAGCAGATAAGGAAAATCTTCATACTACTCAGCAGAAGCTATTAATGGATTAGGTGACAAGTTTATGATTGTGGGGACCTGCCAGGGTGCCTTGTGTGACAAGAGAACAGGAGCCACCCCCAGCCAGTTCACTGCTGTTCAAAGCTGAGCCCACAAATGAGACCAGTCTCCTTGTAATAATGTACTTAAGAAAAGGCAAAAAGTGATGCATGCCAGTTATGAGATGGAGAGAGAAAAAAGTGTGAGCAAATAATCCCTGCAGACATCAATGTCAGTGTAGGAGTGGGAGGAGGTTCTCCAAGCACCAGAACAGAGATCAACCTACAGCCCATGCAGAGACTATGGAGGTGCTTATCCAACTGCAACCCATGGACAGGAACACAGAGCAGATATCCACAGATGCTTGGTGGGAGAGGATGTAAAAGCACCATGAGTGAATTTGATCCTGAGAAGAAAGAAGGGATGATGGCAAAGTGGGTTTTCTTTTGTCTTTGTTTCTCACTCTCCTATTCCATTTTTAATTGGCAATTCATCTTCCCTAGTCAAGTTTATTTTGCCCTTGATGGTAATTAGCAGGTGATTTCCTTGTCTTTATCCTGCACTTTTTGACCTTATTTTCTGATCCTGTCTTTCTGAGGAGAGTAAGCAAGAGAGCAGCTGGTTGGGGGTCTGACAAGGTTAACCCACCACTATTTTTGTAGGTCTAGGATAAGAATTATTTAGGCACAAAGGACTCTGGACAGCCTTCCAGAGTAATCTAAAAATAGAAGTTAATTGTTTTATTAGAGGGCTAATACAATATCATTTCCTGCAGCAATAACACAGGGCATCAATAAGGTCCTGTGCTATGCATAAGACCTTTAAATCAGGCCAATTGCACCTCTTTAGATAATTGCCTTTAGAAATTTATTCAATGACAACCGTTATCAGCATTGCGGGAAACAGCAGCAAGTGGCACGTCAGTGTCAGAGTAGCTCCTGACAGCATTCAGACCCAAATGAAAGTAAACATCATTTTAACCTGCCTACAATTTCACTACTAGTGATTTTGGATTCCAAATCTGAGCGTGATTTATGGAAGGCAGGTGCTCAGCATTATCTGAAAGTACCATTTACCTAACAACACCTTTGATAAAAAAAATCACTTCCAGAATTCTCGCTCCACTTCTTACTTAGAGGTAATTCTCAGTACAAAGATGCAGTTACTGTAGCTTAAGCAAACAGGAATCAACAGGTTAGAAAAAAGGTTCTGAGAGTACTAACTCCTGAATTTAACAGCTTTTTATTCAAGAGCACAAAAGGCCCTGTCTTACTGAGCTCTAATTTAACTTTTCTTGCTTACACTGTTATAGGTGTGAATTGACAACATGAAAAACATCAGTCTTTAAAAAGTCACTTGAATATGGTCTGTGTTTCAAATGAACAATGGAGTAAGAATAAGTGCAAATTAAAAGAAATCATATGAAGCAAAGTTTTCGCATGTCTACAAAAAATTCTAGGAGCTTTCTAAAAATATCTATATAAAATCAGAATGCAAATAAAACCTGCCAATAGTCACAAACATCCCAAGTTGAATCAGCCTAAGGGAAGAACTCTGATTTCTACAACAATTTATTCTCATAGTACTATGACATCCAGCGTCTTCCAGATAAAAAAGCAATAAAAATGTCTATCCTGATTTTAAGCCCTAAAGTAAAGGATTACTGTGATAAAGTCAAGCAGTTGTCTCTGTAGAGCATTTTAGATTGTCTGTAATAGAAAAAGCTGAGAGTGAGACATAAGTACAGGAAGAAAATCTGTTAGCGTTTGACATTAACTACCAAAAAGCTCTCAAACTCTTCAACTGGTGATTCTCCTTCCTAGAGTTCTTATAGCATTCATTTGGGTTGCAAGAAGTTGAGTAGCCTTTTTGTGACTGGGAATACATGGTAGGTTCTCCTATTTTTTTAGGAGAATTTCCCAATGGTACATCAAATGGTGTAACCATAATCAAAAAACTCAAAAAGCATAAACATAAAAATACATTGAACAAGATACAACATAATAGTACAGAAAACTCTGGGGAAGAAAATATTGCTGTAACTTCCCAGTGACTGGAATAGAACCAACTCCAGGTGCTGTAATTAATTCATTGTGAAAGAAATAAGTGGATTACAGCAGAGAATACTAAATTCCCAAGGTTGATTTATTCACAATTATTTGAATGCCTGAGCAGGTGTCTTGATAGCAACATCAGCAGTGAATTTTACAATTCACAGGTGTAATATCCCTTTCAGAACTCCAGCAAAGACATCTGTGTTTCAACAATTTCAGCCTGCCAATAGTTTCTCATATGCCTGCTTTCCCAAAATGCTGTGTCCCCAAAACTGCTGCAAACTTGTTCCACTCCTTCACTACAAAGAAATGAAAGATTTTGTGTTTAGGCAGACTTATAAGGTTATTTGATGTATTGCTGTTTTGCAACTACATATATAGCATAATCAGCAATTCCCTAGTGTACAGGAGCAAGGTTACTGTTTGCAGTCTTTAAATGTTCTCATTTAAAAGCCATGCAAAACTCCAGTGAAAAGTTTGGTGTTTGCCACAACTTATAAGTTCATTTAATAAGTTCAATAATAAGTTAATTAATAAGTTAATTCATATATGGACATACAAGTCCATTTTAGATATTAATAAATGTCCATTCCAAAGATGGCACAGCTTCATGATCAACAATGGATTTATCTTTATATCATATCTGTGAGACTATTAGCCTGATTTTATGAGGTAAGACATGGGAAACTAGAGCTGTGAAACCACAGTACATGACTGAAATGGCTATTCCTTGAACATAGGAAGAATTAGTAATTTTTAAGAGGTTTAGTAGGCACTACAAAACTCTGTTGCTAAAAACAAAGCAGCCTAAAATACTTCCTAATAATGTGTTGGTACAAAAAGAAGATATGGTTTTTTTCTGTGCTGTTGCTGCATTATTCTGGCATTTAGTAAGATGAGACAGACATTAAGTCTCAGAGTGAAAATCTATCCTTCTGTGAATCCTCTAGAAATTAAAATATAGTAAAAATTAAGTTTACATGGCATCTATAAATTCTCCTAAGATACATCAGATATAATCTGATCTGTTAGGTTCTTTTAATTAAAAGATTATGATTTTAGTGAGATATTTGGACAGCTTAAAGGAGGAGATCAAATGAAGGAATAAGTCTTCATTGTGCCCCTAATTTTGTTAGGAAACTCTGAAAGCTGCAAGAAACACTTGTGCTCAATCAGACCTATTAAAAGCCACCAAGACAAAAGAACGAAGGAGCATGAGTGCATTAATTCTAACCTCACTTAGATACAGCAAATTATACAGATTTATTGTTCCACCAATTTTCATGACTTATCCTCACAATGCCTGCCTAGTCTACATAAGAAAGCTAAAGCCTTTTTGCTGTTGGAAATGTGGTTTAGCTATCCCAAGGAGTGAAAGCACAGGGCTAGTGGAGAACAAAAGCAACCGCTGCACTTGAAGGCTGTGCTTTTAAGAATGGTGTTTTAGTTCTAATGAATCTCTTCCTGACATGCCAGCACATCAGAAGTACTATTGTGATCTCAGTTCTCTGCTCCTCAGTCAGCAGGGGCTAAAACTGACAGCTCACTTAACTTCATAGGGAGAGAGACTACCTCTTACCTCATAAAACTTAAAAGTGACCCTTCTGGCTGGATAAGAGAGACAGACTCCAATGGGAGAGCATCAGTTCTTACTCAGCTGAAAGGAAGGTGGTTCTGATGACAGGATTCAAAGGAAGAATAATTAAAATACAGCAGAGTGGAGGAGCATTTTTATTCTGAATGATACTTAGGATCCCCTAGTGGATGTCTCCTTTGCTAAACTTCAAATTTTATCCATATCTACAACATTATGAGTTTTGTTCATTAAAATGATTCAGTACCATTATAACTATGACATTTTACTATGACATATGCTCAGTAACTGCAATCAGGCTATAATTACTTCACAAATATATTTGAAAAACCTAAAAAGGCTCTTAGGAAATTGCATACAATCTCCTTTCCTTAATGGCATTTGTACAAACCACATATGTCAAAAATCTTCTGTATTATAGAAGTGTTTCCATGCATGAGAAAAGATTGCCTAACTCCCCAGTGGCTAAGAAGATTTAAATATGCACTTGCATCCCTGATGTTTCAATTAGTCATATAAAATAGAGGCAAGTCAAAAGGAAAAACCTACAGTTCCATATAGAAAAATGTTTATCAAGAGCCCAAGAATGGCATTTTTGATAACTCCTACAATGCCAGTACTTGTCCTCTTTTCCAACTAAGTCATACTTTAGTATTAAAGATGTGATAGAACTTCAGGTACAGGGCCAAACCCAAAATATCTGTCAATATTTTAGCGCTTGAATAACTAGGTAAGACTGAAAAACCAAATGTTTTCATAAATCCTTAGTAAATTTCTGTGTGTATGTGATGTTCTGCTTAAATATAACAGACTTGAATAACTCAGTGTGGCTTTTTTGTTTGACTGGTTTTTTGTTTGTTTGTTTGTTTTCTTGTAGATGGTGTTGTTTTAAGTGTTCATGTTTGGTTTGGGGTTTTTTCCCCACAGTATGTCCTTAGAACCTTGAATTCCCATTCCTTGTCTCAATAGTAGATCAGAAGTGATAAGATTTTGCAAAGAACCATTTTAATCTCTTCTAATCCATTGATGTAATGAGTTTTTGTGGCATTTCCAGCTAACCTTACAGAATAAAAATTTTGGCTACTCAGAAGATTTTTTTCCTTTATGTTATATGTTAAAGGGTGTTATTTCCTTACTTCATTAGTAAATTCTTTAGTCTGATCAAGCCAAACCTAGCTAAGAAGAATTTGACCCTCTAATCAAAGCAAGCAAAGAAGTAATTAGTAATAGCTAAAAGGATTTGGAAGTAATAAAGTTATTGTAATACAAGGGTTCTTTAACTGAGAGCTCTGTTATTTTTTGTAAGGTGATCAACATAAACCTGGATCCAAAGAACTGAGTGTTTGGAGGAATTATTTTAATTTATTTTAAACCAAGTTTCTTTAACTGTTTAACACATTCCTTTAACATATTTTACATTTTTTAAGACATTTCTTACCTATTCAGAAATTACATGGATGCTTACCTTTGTGCACTGGGCAAGGCCTTAATGTTAGAGCTTCTATTTGCAGAAATAGAAGCAATGCCCTATGGAATTGTCCATTTCATAATCTCAAAACCAATGAAAATAATAAATATGTTCACAGTATGGGACTGGTTGGTCTACTAACATGTCCTGTGGGACTCAAATAATAGCATTCTTTTTGTCAGAGCTGCCAGCAATAATGTGGATTATTTTGAAAGTTTTGAGATACCAATCTTTCACTGTCCTCCAGGGCTGCCTGGAGGACAGAAGTATAGTTTCACGAGAAAATAGCAAAGTGTTCATCTCACATGAGAACAAATATGATAACTTTGAACTTCTGAGGAAAAGACATAAAAAAGGAAAAAGTTATAGCCCAGTTTGAGCACCCATATGGTGTCCTGAGGGTTCAGAGCCATATGCTGGCCAAAAAGAAAAAAAAAAAAAGAAAAAAAAAAAATCAGAACCATATCCTTGTTTCCAAATAAGTGCTTTAATGGTCTGACTTCATCATGCCTCCATATAATTTCCAAGAGCTCATATCCTAATCTGTTTGCATTTAAAACGTAAGTGTAAACAATTATGTTATAACCATTTAAAAAGATGCACACAAACACTCATGAACCTTTCAATCCTGTCACCTCCTTTTCTGTGGCAATTTGGTTTTTCGTGGGACTTCTTTGCGTGTTCTGATTTTTTTTTGTCCCCTCTGCTATTGAAATGCCACTGTGAGGTGCAGAAATGTCAGAGTAACATCCATTGTATTGAATTCTTAGAAGCATTCAAAATCATTTGAACATGACAGTACCATAAAAACAAACAAACAAAAACCTCATGCTTAACAAAGATCCACCTGTGCCATAATACCAGCTTTATGTAACAGTTTAAGTGACTGCAAATCCTTTCAGCATTATTAGTTGGGTCAAGATCTATTTAGAAACTGTGTCACTCAAAGTTAGGTATTTTCATTGAAGCCAGGTTTCTGAACTTCCATCATAGAGTTTAAATAGGCAGAGCTAAGAGGCTGACTAGACACCACTATGGAAAATAATTCAGCTCATTCTAGGTCCTACTGAGTAGATCTTAACCATGCTTATTTGATATTGCAAAGGTAAAAAAAAAACCAACAACAACAACAAAAAACCAAACAAACCACCCCAAAACACTTATAGATTGGAATTTCTGTCAAAGAACACAACTATTGACTTGTTATTCATTTCACTTTTTGCCAGGGAATGTTTTTATCATTTTACTTTGCCTTACTATTATAATTTACATCCTTATCCATGAGAGGATTTATTTAAAAAAGAAAAAGAAAGAGCACAGAAACTTCAAGTTCTTCCCTTGTTTTATTCTGAAATATTTTAAGTGTATTTTGTTATGTAATTGTAAACAAACAGTCTTATTCAAGTCTTGACTATCAGATATAAATGCTTGAAAAATATTTCAAGTACAAGAATGCAATATGGGATGCATGGACACATTATCATGACATTGCCTCAAGTTCTTTAACGAAAGATTAAGCTGCATGCTTTACATAAGGGATATTATCATCCGAGGCTCTCCTTTCTTCCATAGGAGCTAGAGCAGTTTTCTGCAAAGAATATACTCTGTATATATATTGGCCCTGGATTTTACTTTCAATTTGAATTTTTTTTTCTCCTTGTAATTTGGAAGGCAGCTTTGTGACTATTTTTGGCCTGCTCTGTTAAGGAGCATATCTTTAAGTGAAATTTTAAATTCTCAGAATATATTCCAAGAGAATATTCCATATTCCAAAAATATTCTATATCTCATAGATGCATTTCATCTGTGAAATTGAAACACTTTCTTTAGAAACAAGGAATGCTACAACCTCCACTCATAAAAGGAAAAATATCAATATTCTGCAAGGAGAGACCACTCCCAGTGCAAAAGCCTAAAATGTTTTCAGTAGGATATATTTAAATATCTATCCTATCTAGAGACTTCCAAAGGAAGAAGCACAATGAAAGGAATTCAGTTCATTGACTATGGATATACACAGATGATTCCAGATAGAAAAGTGTAGGAAAAAAAAATAAAGGAGGAAACTGACACTTTCTTACTTTAAGAATGGACCAAATTCACAAATATGATGATGATAATTCCACAAATTCAAAGCCTGTGGAATCTGGTTGAAAATGTATAATATTGGCACAATTCTTAGGAAGCTGGTTTATCTTTAGATATTAGGGAGTCTGATTATCCTCCAAAACACTACAGAGAACATTTGCATTTATTCAATGTTACCTTTCAGATCCTTCAACCCAGTCCATCAGATGTGGCAAACAAATCTCATAAAAGTTCCCAAACCAACTTAAAATATTTAACCTGTATACTCCCTCATAACTCCAGCCAAAACTTCACCACCTTCTCCACAGACTTCCAGTGCTGAGCCCAAATGTGCTTGTGCAGACTATATAACTGCTAGCTTTTCCATCACTGTTGTTCTTTACTCTAATCACCACTTTCTCCTTTTAAAATTTAGGAGAATACAAATCTCCTTTCAACTGTTATTATACCAAACTAAGAAAGCCAAAGAAGTTATTTTTCTCTCAAACCACAATATAAGCATTCAATTTTATTATTATGTTGACTGTCCTCCTTCAGGGTTCAACTTGGAGTTCAACTCTCCAGTTGTACACAAAAGAGATCTCATCAGTTTAACAAAACAGGCTTATGAATGCATTTTTTCCTAATGGAAATGTCTCTCCTAACTAGTCACACAGCAAAATTTCTAATTCGTTTCCCAGCATGTCCTTTTTTGTCACATCAGTGTCTTAATGCAAAAGTAACAATTGTTTGGATTTGATTACTAGTGCTCTTGACTGCACTATATAACACCTCTATGCTTTTCCTCATTTTCATTATATTTGTCAAGGTTTACAGGCTTTATTTTGATTTTTGCAACTTATCTAATGTAGTTGTGTCCATTTTTTCTCTATTCCTTTATTTGCATCCTTTTAAAACACAGAAACTAACAAAACCTTTTTTTTTCTCCCTCCATTCTCCAAAGAATATATTCATAGGCATCATGCTTATTCTTTCCACAATCAATTTTTAATATTTTTATTTAATTGCAGGTATTGTCAGGACACTGCAGAGTTCCAGAGTTTCCTGCAAAGATCCCCTCTGTGAGACCATGTGCCACTTCAGAGGTGAACATGCCTACCATCACCTTTGCAGATTTCACTCTTTTGCATCTTATTTGTGCCTCTAATTTGCCCATAGCTCTGGCTAGATCTTCAGCAGATTCCCAGCTAAGATATGCTCACTCAAGGCAAAGCAACCCCAGACAACAACAACAAAAAAATCTTTCTGGGGAACAATAGATAGAACATTATGTCCAGGTGCATGACTGATAACTGTTAGCTGAAAAATAACATTTTACATAACATCATTCCACACCTATATGGCACTTTTGAGTGGACTACTGCTATACCAAACAGTCTGATATAACATTGCATATCAAAACAAACAAACAAGTTAGAATTAGTTTTCTAACAGAAAGACTCTCATCATAGCTGAATTTGACCAAGACATACAATTTATCACCAAACTGACATAAACAAGTAGCTAACAAGAGAAAAGAAACTTTTTCAGTGTGGGGGTTTTTTTTGTGTTTTTTTTTTTTTTTTTTTTTTTTGTTTGTTTGTTTTTGTTTTGTTTTGTTTCTCAGATATCTCTTTGGCTCTTACAACCAGCCAGATAATTGTGTTCTCTCATCCAGAATGAAGCATTCATCTGACTCTACTCCTACACAAAAAAACTCCTAGTACCTCCAAATTAACCAATTTTTGACAACACACCAAATAATTTCATTACTACTATTTTTCTCTTTTTTTAAAATAAATCTCCCATTGCTTGAAGAGAGATTACCAACTATGCTCACAGACTGCTCTAAAACACCAGGCTGTCAATAGTGTGACCGCTGTACTTTTAAAGACTTTGCCACATCCTTTGAAAGCATTTGGAAACAGAAAGACTTCTAAGAACAACCTGTTCATATTTCATCACTGCCAGTTTCCAGTTAAAGTTATGTAAAGCAAGATAAACAATCTGGGAACATCCAGGAGGTGCACAGAGTCTAAGGTTAATTCAAAAACTGCCGAATTCTATTTCACAATATCTCATCTTAAACGTCTTTTCAGAGCTAATAGGAGCACCACATATCATTAAAGTCAGCAGCCCATATAGATCATCCATCCATCACTACAGACCTCACTGTACATTTTAAACACACTTGAAGTTTCTAGTTCTAGCTAAATGATTAGTTTTTCTCTCTAAAAGAAAGACATGAAATTCATCATGCAATTACCTTAACATCCTTCTGTGACAGGAAGGGTGTTTGTAACTCATCTGTGGCTGTAGACTTTGTTTCTTGTATGACAGCTGATCAGAAAAACAGTAGTCAGACTGAGTCTAGGGCAGGAAATCCTTTAAGACTTGTGGTATAGCCCATTCTTGGAGATTTAACCAAATCTGTGGAACAAGCTTTTCTCCTAGAGAGAAAGGAGTCCTCCTTCTCTCTGAAATTACCTGAACAACTTCAGCTGGGCAGGCACTCTCCCAGGAAACAAACACATCACAGGTGTGTAAAAGGAGATTTGGAAAGAAGAGCCGGGAATAGGAATCAGAACTAATAAATAGCGGAGAAAGGAAGAGAAAAGTAGAGTTTTGGGATGAAAATAATTATTTTTTGTTGGGTTTTTTTTTCTATAGGTGGATTGATTTTTTTGTTGAAAGAAATTCATTGCCACCAATATTTAAATGAATGCTAGTTTAGCTTTAATAAGCTTTAAGCTTCAAGCAGATCAGTCTCAAAGTTCTGTCTAGTTTGCAGTCCCAGCATATCCTTACACCTTTATTTCCTTCAAAAGTTATTTGATTTACCAAGAGATAAAAACTAAACAGATTAATTTTCAAATCCACCTGCTTTGTGTAACAGAAAAAAAAAATAATTCTGCTTGTCAGTAAAAACTGAACTATTTAGACATACAAAGATACCATATCTGTTAGAAAATGTCTTTAATTAAGAAAAATGTGAATGTATAAAATAAACCCCTATTTTTTCAGACTCAAACATTCAATACAAATTCATTGGTTTCAGCAGAACAAATGTTTCTTGATTCTAGATAGTAGTTGAAAACTCAACAAAGATAAAAGAAATAGGCTAGGATTTCCACGTTGCTACAGAAGATTTTAGTCCAAATATTTGCTTTTTCTTAGTTCTGAGTAAAGCTAGGAGCTGTTGTCCCAAGCAGCCCCCATTGCACTTGCTCATTTACTGCTCCATTATATGTTCAGCTGCCAAAACGAAAGGACTCCCTCACTGGTGGGCAGCTTGCACACCTGAGCGAAGGGTAACAATGCCTGCTCTCAAACTGCAAGTGCAAATATGAGGCTGGACTAGAGAGAATTCTGAAGTGCTTTGATAAAATATTTCTTTGTACGTCTTCTAAAAAAAAAAATCAAATCTCGAAAACTGTCTAAGGGGAAAAATATTTTTTAGTTGTGCCCTGCTCTACGAACGTTATCAACAAATTTTGCCTAAGTAGCAAAGCATCTGCCTTAAAGGAAAATACCCTTAACAACTGGTACTGCTAATCATAACGATGGGTAGGGGAGTCATTATGTAAATGATCATTTATGAAGCATCTCACTGGCATCCCAAAAGGACAATAAAGCATTTTATAAATAAAAGGAGTCAGTAGGCAGAGCAAGTATTTTCTTTGGATTTTTTTGTTATCGATGACAAAGGTTCTTTCGATATTTTGGTCATACTGAATAAAGCTGAAACATGTTTGAAATAATTTATGATAGAGAAAGATTTTGGGAGAAAGTAGGTCTGATACTTCCCCTCCCTATTGCACTGCTCAAAGACAGTAAGCAAAGATTAGCAAATACTTTGCTAAAAACCCAACTTCTCAGTGAAAATTCAAATTTGAGAGTGCATGCCAAAGTATGACTTTGGTAGCATAAAGATATGATATTCTTATTTTTGATGTCACATAGTTCATATGTGGTATCATAGTTTAGGATATCCACACTAATGGGAGAAGGCTGAAGTCAGTTTATCTTGTGTTCTAATAGCTGTAAAAGCTCCTACAGAGTCATAGCAAAGATTAATCTAATATCATGTGCTCCTTTAATAGCAGACTGTAGTCATTGTTAAGAAGCAGGGGAAAGTAGAGAAATATTTTCCATTTCTGATTAGAATGTAGGGGCTTTCTGAAAGAGGGACCTGATCTATAGCATTATTTTTAATACCTATTGAAAAAGCAGGTCTGGAGTTTTGATCCAGAAGCAGTGTATGAACAGATGAATCAGATCAGACAGGAAAATTGTGCATTTGTCACAAAAAGTCTTCTGATTCTGAAATGGTCTGGAATCAGTTTCATAAAAATAGGAGTAACTGTATTTTCAAAATATGAGGAATGTGTTAGGCAAGTCACAGTTTGTGACATTTTTTGATTTTTCTTTAAAGACAGTACACTGGAAAACTGCTGATGAAACAGAAGTGTCTGAGACAGCTGGAGACAGAAAAGTTAGGATCATACAGAATAAAATATATAGAGAATAAAATATATGATTGTGAACAAGAACTAGGTTATTACAAATGCCACTCTGATATATATATTTATTTTAGATATATATCTATAAATATATAATATATATATATACTTTTATCTAAAGGAATTATCTGAGATAACAGGTTTGCAGGATGTCATCACAGCTAGTACCTGCAGCATGTTTCATATCTGAATGTCCTGATTTAAACCTTCTCTTTGATACTCCACAAATCCTAAAGGGCTTCTGAGAACTCAGGCCCCTTCTGTTAGACAGACTTCCCACTTGTCACTTGTCCAAATAAAGTTTGGATACTACTGCATTAGTAAGAAGAAAAATTACCTCAAATTCAATTCACCAACAATAGATTGAACAAAAGAGAACAATCTTGGTTCCTAATTTCCTCATGGTAAAGGAGACTTGAAAGTTCATCTATCAGGCAACTTTTCTGCTGTGTAGCTGCATTTCTGCAAAAGATCCTGGCTGGTTTCATTGGGGGGTTTTGTCTGGTTGGTTTTTTTCACTCCAAAAAAAGTGAGTTTTAAGTGGTTTTGACTATCATACCTGGAACCAAAAAGTTTTGAGGTAGATGACTTCAGCCGGATTGAATTCTGGGGCACTGGCTAAATCATTTTTAGCTACAGATTAGTGTCAGGATTTGCAGAAATTTCTCCCTCTATGCAAGAGTGAGGTAAATTTAGAGGACCAAAGTATTTTGTTGTAGGAGCAATATTTTCTTTTTCAGGAAAATGGTTGTCTTTCTCATGCAAATTTATAGTTGTTAGGTTTTTGCACATGAGAGTAAATTACAAAGAATTGAAAATCCAGAATCAAAATTTCCTTTTCAACAGCATAAAAAGATCCTAAACCGTCCACCCCTCTTTGCATCCCATCCCTACCCTCTGCCCATCTTTCATGTCAGAGGCAGGGCCAAAAAGGTAGGTATGTATATAGGTAAATAATTATTGCATAGAAAATTCTACACTGTTTCTAGTTGCAGTACAGTGCTGAGAATTGTAGGACAGCTCTCCAGCAAAGTGGAGAGAAGGAAGAAGATGACACAATAATTGCAAATGCCAAGGAAAGTTCTTGCAAAGCACTTCCAGAAGAAAGAGTTTACAGTGTATGACAAACAGCTTGTTAATGACTCCTTCTTGAAATATGTGGTTGAATTCATGCTACTCAGGAGCCTTAGGAACCCAACAGCAGATATTTTCAAGCATCTAGAAGATGTTACGAAGACACTAAAAAAGTTTTGAGAAAATGTCTTAGTATTCCTAAGAGTTACACATACTGGCTTTTTGACTTGTGTATGACAAAGGGATAGAACTATGTTTCATACCTGAAATTCTTTGTTCTTGAAAATAATTATCCCTTAAATTTTGTCCTTACTGCATAGACTTTCATTTTTTGAAAGATTGTTTTAATTTATATATATATATATTTTATTTTTTTTTTCAAATACTGGGACAATTAAAGATTTGGAGTCAAAATAAAATAACCCATCTATGTACAACTGTAGAATTTATAATAAACATTGCATTTGGATTATTTTTTTAAAAAATAAGATTTTTTAAAATATTACTGTCCTTTAAAACCCCAAATGGTATAGTTGGGGAAGATATAATTCAGGTAAATCAGTACTTGATTCTTAGTGCTGCCACTTATGTCTCTACCTAATAGAAGATGCAAATGATGCTATTATGAGAAATTAGATCAAATGAGATAGAATTGGCATCGCAGATCTCATAGAAACCCTAATTTTTATTCCAGAGATCTCATAAACCAAAACTAATAAGTGCTTTAGAGTCCAAAACGTTCTTCCAGTGTTTTCTCCTTTAGTATTGATGTGCTATATAATCAATTTTAACTATTCAATAGGAGGAAGTTACTATAGACAGGTCTTGCAGACTAATTGTGTTTTCAGGAATAGTGAAAGGATGAATGAAATGTAAAAAAATTAAGTGAAAGATGAAATAGATCTTTTCAGTTCCAAAGAGAGTTCATAATTCCTGTTATGGGTGTGTTATACTCAAAGAACTGTTACTGCCAAAAAAAACCCTCATAAAGGTACATTACAGAGCCAAGAACTCATTTTTAACCTAATAATAATAATCTTAACAATCTAAATAAAATAGAACCAACTGATTGGTCTTGCTGTAGTAATATGAAGTTGTAGTCCAAATTCATACTGAAAAGCTGTACTCTTGATGTCACTAAGATTGTTATTCAACACTTAACTAATAACTACATTTTCTTTGGTGTTGTGTTCACTGTTCACATCTATTGCATCACAGGGGTGGTTTTAGTTATCTACATCAAGCATGAAATGCTTGATGCAGACCATCAGCAACCTGAGTTATCTTCAAATAAGGTTCAGTTTAGGAGTGTGTAGGGGATCCCTTCTGCCTCACTGCTGGCATTCAGCTGGGACTATCTTTACATGCTTCCTTATCACAGTCTGCTTCTTTCACTGATTCCCAGCTGAAGTTTGAAGACTGCACCATGGCCTCCCTCAACTTTATTTGCCATAAGGGGCTACTGCTCTTTAGGCAGAGTGAATAACCTGGTCTGTCAGGCCTTTATGGCCAAGTCTATTCACAGGGGGTAACTAAAGTTAGGACCAACAGAGAATTATGAAAAAGTGCTTAGGCCAAGGCAAGTCCAGACAAGTTCTGAGATCTGCACAATCAGGTTATTTTATAATCCAGACAAAATCTGTAGCCTTTTCCTAGTCATGGAGAAGGTCATATTTACCATATTACTGGCAGGGAAAATACAGCAATAATGGTCAGGTAAAAGTCACAGAAAGAGTAAATTGCTTTAGTAGATTATGCAATGACAGACTTTGACTGTTCAGTCATTATAGTTTGAAAAGAGGGAAATCACTGAACAAGGCCTAAAATGCAAAAAATGGAGGGATCTGAATAAGAGATTAAAATTCTTAGGTCCGAAATTTAGGTATAAAATGTATTATGGCAATTAAAGCACTTTGTAGGTGGAAAAAGAAAAAAAAGCAATATTGACAAAAAACCCCACAAACCCAAACAGAAGCCTACACAAGCTCGCACATTTAAAAATTACCGTGAGCTGAATGTCAATTTTGTGTGTCTGTGTGTGTGTGTGTGTGTGTGCCTTAAAAGCACTGAGATGAATTTTCTCGGAACATATGGATCTCTGCACGAGAAACTTAGGTGTGGGGCTCGTTTTGGAAATTGCCGCATCCAGGATGCCACTCCCGGGACGCAGCTGGCGGTGCTGCAGGCGCGGGAGGTTTCACGCCCACCCAGGCGGGAAGGAAGGGCGCCTGCTGGTGCCGCACTAGGTGGCAGCGGTGCTCCCCGGGCGCACCGCCTCCCCGCCTTGCTGCGGGAAAGGCTTCTCCAGGGACACTCCTGGTTCCTGCTAAGTGACAGCTTACCACTGTGTTGAAGGCGAAAATTAAGTACGGCACATCTGGGGGAAAAAAAAAAAAAAAAAAAAAAGCACCAAAAAAACCAAAACCCCAACAAAACAAACAAACAATAAACCACACAAAACCCCAAACACAAAACAAAACATCGACCCCCCCCCCCAAAAAAAAAAAAAAAAAAAAAAA
>VWYO01023576.1:321982-341668 GCA_013400275.1 Rhadina sibilatrix | reverse complement strand
TTTTTTTTTTTTTTTTTTTTTTTTTTTTTTTTCTTTTCTTTTTTTTTTTTTTGCACTAATCCAGTTGGATGCAAGGACTAGAAAACCTGTTGAGCTAACCGAATGGTTTAACAAATAGGAATCAATGGTACAATGAATAAGCAAAAATGTTATCTACTGGTCACAGACTTCAGTTCTTTGCATTCTCGCTTTTTTTAAAATGCATTTTCTTTATGTTTAATTAACAGTTTCCTCAATGACATAAGTGATGCTTTATGATGCCAGGTTTTTAGAATGTGGTATATTCGGAAAGGATGTGAAATATTTCTCTTCAGTAGACTTGAAACTCCTTGCTGATGCCACACTGTGATAGCTGAAAAACCTAACATCTATTTTTTTCTAAAAAAAGGTTAAGCTTCTGCAAGCAGCTTTCTCAACTAAGACACCATAAAAATAAACTCCAAAATGCAGTGATCAGAAAGCACTGCAAATATAATTTTTCTTTTTTTTTTTCCTGTCCATGTATGTTGCATGACTTGACACCTGGAATTTGATAGCAAAACTTTCTTTCCAATGACAAGCAATCCTGTAGCCACAGTGGGAATAAATTTTATAACTTCTATGTTTGTCTTTCTTGTGAGATGTTTGCTTCAAGGCACAAAAAGATTTAACAGTGGACTGGACCGGACATAACATTTCAGCTTAAGGAGCCAAAGGTTGTTGTAAAACAGCTCTTGTTTTGTGTCTGAAGCAAAACAACACAAAATTTGAATCATATTTAAGTCTTCCATTTACAAATGCAAAGTATCATATTAAATTTTCTGAAGCTTTTTTTTTCTTCTTCTTTTTATAGTAATTTATTATACTTATCAATAATTTCAATATTTAGTTATTTCAAACAACGTACCATTATCAAATAGCCATCATTTTAGTCACTTTTATGTGGAAGTTGATTCAAATTGTGTACATGTCAAAGAAATAACAGGTATAGAAGGGCCTGACAATTTAAAATTATAATTGTGTATATTTGAAGAATGGTGTAATTTAAGTGCAATGTACTGTAAAACTATTAATTCAGTAAATATCTAACACAGATTCTTATGCTTCTCCAACCCAAATTACTGTGTTGCCTCTCTCAACTTCGGTGATTTCACAATTTAACTTATTGAGCCGTCCATCCAGGATAAACAGAGATTCCTTGGAAGGGGTCATGAGATACTGACCAAAAAGGCCACTGTCTTTTATAAGACGGTTCTTACTGTTCCAAGGCCATTCACCTGCCTTGATGGGCTCCTTCAGACTCTTCACCATCTTCACCTTGCCAGAGGAGAGCTCCATGAAGAGAACATCAGTTTGTGAGCTGGAGCTGCAGTAGACATTGTATTGATGAGCTTCAGTGAAGGATGGCTGAAAAGCTACATCGGATATGTGCAAATTAGTGTGAATGTCAAATGCATCCTGTATTTCTCCTCTCACTGTTATGGACTGGATCCTCATCAGGCCTTTTGCATCATCAATGCTGAGAAGGTAGTGTCCATCTGGAGAGATATGTGGCGTGCCCGTCACGTCGCCATTGTATCCAATCACGGAGTCAGTAACGCTATCCACGATGAGCTGCGGCAGGACAGCCCCGGTGGTGTCAGGCTTACAGCAGATAAAAAGGTATCCTCCGAGATGTGTGTAAGCCAGTGACTCGGGAATGCAATTGTAATCCTTTAAACTAATTGTCTTGATGTACGACATCGTTTCTAGATCAATCTTCTGGAGCATGGGATCGTCCTTATGGAGGATATATCCGAACCTGAAAGGAAAAGCAGAAAACCAAAGTCAGATCTACTATGTGCATTATATATGAACAGGGAAGACACCATGAGCAAAGGAGATGAGTTAATATGTGCAGCGGTATGTTGCTACATATCTCAGCTTCAGATGTTTCAAATATTAAGCAGTTTATAATTTTTTTTAGTGTTCTCTTAATTTAGAATGTATAAAAAATGCCTAAAACCCATTTATCTGATTAATGGGAAAGTTCTTTTTTTCTACTGACACAAGGGAAAAGACAAACCATTACTTTCAGAATATCTATTCACTTCTAACTTTTACAAAAGCCAGGAAGGAGAAAAAGATTAAATATCAGTAGATACTACATCCCACATATTTGAATTCAGTTCATACAGCTCTTCGACTTACCTGGGAACATCAGCTTAACCCAGCACTCATTGTTATTCACATCATTATCTGAATTTTCCGTATTTTAATTCAATAGAAATTAATATCATAGAAGGATTTGGGTTTATGCCTCCTAATTATCCAAACATCATATTTCTTACAATTTAAATGACCTTTTATGGTCTTCCATACATCAAGGAACTTTCACTGAACATGATGAATAATATGGTTAAATTTTAAAATCCTAGACATGATTGATTGTAACCTTTTAATATAAACTGAATCACTATTCTTTAATGGTAATATATATGTTCTGACTGCACAATCAATTGACTATATGTATATATGCAAAAAAGATACTTCTAAATATTATGGAGTCATGTGAAAGTATAGTAGCTTTACTTATCTAAGTAGCTTTCACAGCACTTTTCCCAAACAGCTGTTTTCTTTTAGCACATTTCTTGGCATTTTTCTTTGAATCTTTGATCCTAAGAATAAGGCTGCATGATGATATATATAATCTAAAAATACCTTTAACATCCTTTGATATAAAGCCATATGACAGCCAGAATGTTCCAACAATTGAATTGACAATCACACAAAATATTTACACTATACTTGTAACCCCAGTGGACTTACTAACAGTGAACCGTCAAAGTAACAGGCAAAAAATGATTCAGGACATTGTTCAGTCAGTTCCTCAGTACAAGACAGGGTGAATTACATTTGCACTTTCTACTGAATTGGTGTAAGAAGACTTTTAATTTTAGCCCTACCTTCCAAAATCCTTGCCACTGCTTCACTATTATAAAAGCACAGAAGTAAAGAAATATTGCAATGGTTAGGGGACCTTAGGATTTCATTTGGTCCAAATCCTGCCCAAAGAAGGGCGAGTGTGAATCAGACTGTCTGTGATTATGATTTGAGCTGATTATGAGATCATTTTTGTCTTTGATTATTTAGCCACTTATAAATACATGAACTCAATCATCTTGGTTAGAAAAGTGTGAGTGAGCTTTTTTTGGAAATTATGTCTGCACAACTTACTTAAGATAATATTACTTTTCTATTCATGAGGTCCGCTGTTCTGTCATAGAAAAAAAATCAGGATCATCAGGCAGAATTTGATTTTTAGGTTTTTTTTTGCCACATAACATCCGTTTCCTAATCTTTTTGGGTAGTCAAAAAGTCATTGATTCCTGGTTCATTATTAATTACTAAGCATTTTTCAGCTATAAGAAACAGACCTATGCTGTATTATGTACAGAATTATCCTCTAATAAAAAAGGTTAAATAGGTAACAACAGTGATATTTCACATGTCTCCATGTTTAATAACCAATGTTAGAGCAGTGGTTAGAAAAGGACAATAGAATTGGCTCATTGATTGTGTTTTTACATAACAATGTAAAGGAACAATTAGTGAACTATCCAGAAGCGCTCACAAGATGATAAAGGGAAAATACCTGATTTGATGGACAATGTGATGACTGGTACTGAATAACTTCATTTTAAGCTATTATAACATTATTTAATCTGTTTTAATAAACTACACACTGCAGAGGGATTTTGCTTTAACTACTTTTGATCTCAGTTTCAGTTGCAAACACACAGGAAATTTTTTTGTGTTTGAGACTGGCAAGCTGACCTTGGGTTTGAAAAACATTATTTGTCTCTTTCAGCATACCAATATATAGTCATGGGAAAAACCAGGAAATCTTTTATAAAAGTGAAAGAAAAGGCTCTCACTGAGTTGTTTTTAGCTTACATAGATACTAAACCACAGACTTATTTCCAAGTGAAACTTTCAAACATACATAAACATACACCAAATCCTTACTGTGGGTTTGAAAATACAAGCATTCATCATCTACATGATTAAATATATAAATGTTTTTTAAATTTTGGCCTGTTGTTACCAGAAATTGTATTAAACATAGTAATTAATTCTCTTCTGCAAAAAAAAATCAGTCATTTAATATTTTAATATATTTGATACATTTTATTCTATATATGCGTCCATCATATTTCATGGCACCCTTATTTAATTCAGAAAAAAGACTTAAAATTTGACTGTATGTTTTAAGTCGCACTTTATTTTCTATCCTGCATGACAGAAAACAAAACTAACCTTTAAAAAAAAGGTACAATTTTTTTAAAAAACCCAAAGGGATTCTTAATAATTTTCCACTACAAAATAGATTTAAAAATCTAAACACATATCTTTTAAATTGGTCAAAACCTAAACAAATTTAAAAATCTAAATAGATATATTTTAAACTAGTAAAAACATAAACCATTTTTTTCATTTATCATTATATAATTATATTTATTTTCATTATCAAGCAAGAAGAAAAATTGTTGTGCTGTTTGACAGTTTATTTTTTTCTAAAGATTATAAATCTTTAGATTTAAGGTCAAAAAAATGACCTTTTTCTAAAGTAAAATACAAATGCAAAACAAGACTAGCATCAATTATCTACATCAGCAAATCTTACTTGCTGATTTAAAGTGTGATTAAAATGAAGGATTTAAATCAATTTGATTCAAAGAAATCTGCCTTGCATATGATTATTTGATTAAGTAGTGTTAATGATCAATCTATGTGATATTTTTGCACTCACATGTTATTGATTTCAAGAGGAATATATAAGCTACTAATCTTTGCTTCTCACATATTATTCCCAGAATATATGTTTTTGAACTACAGGTATGCTTAACCTATGTTTACTTTGGTTACATAAACTCTTTGATTACAAAATCTGAATGTATTGTCTAAGGTTAAAGGAAAGGTCTTGTTCTACCTTCCTGAGGGGTAACATGTGGAAAGACTCACCTTTTACATCTAGCATTCCCCACAGAGGACACTGCCATTGGTTTGTACTCCAGCTTCTCACTACCTGGTGGTACCTCCTCTCAGACAAATCCCCTGAACTCTGCCGTTAAAAGCTTTGTATAAGCATTCCCCAATGCATGTCACTAAGATAAATTTAGCTACTGTGGAATAATTAAGATCCTTTAAATGTTTTTTGTTGACTAACCTCGTTAGTGTGAATGAAAGATCTTAGGAGCCACGGAAAAATGTCGACGTAAACCTTTGCACTAGCACAGACAGATTTAATAAAAATTATGTTTGTCCACAGCAAGGGACTCCAGATCTCCAGAGTTAGTAAGCAAACACATTTTAAAACAAATCAGCTGCTAACATAAGGATGCTAGTTTCTTTTATAGCTTTATCTATCGTTTTGTAATATTTAGTTCATGGTTCAAAAAGCCACAAGTAAAAAGCTTGCAGTATCTTGGGCAGACTGTTCCTGCAATGTAAACAGTGGCTTCAGCTTTGGTAACTGAGTTTAACTGAAAACTATAGAAACTGGCTTTAACATTTCACCCACTTTATCTGATGTTGTATTTTTATTGCACTTGGGAGATCTACTGTCCCTTGCTCTGGTGCTATTAAGGAACTTGATTTTATATGCTACAGGAGCTAACCTGTATTCTGATAATCAGTTATACCTGAATGCCTGTTTACAACGTGTCTGACTTTTAAAGCATGCAAAGAGCAGTTTAATGCATTTTTTCAGTGATTATTTATTTTCAACTAACAATTATTTACAGCTCTCCGTGCTATTCATTGCATTCTATTTACTTCTGAATTGGAAACAAAGGTTTGTGAGATATACTCTCTTCCCTTCCTTAAAGTATTGATTTTCCTAGCCCTGATAAAATATAATTCTATTTTCTTGTAAGATTAACACAAAAAAGACTTTTTGCTTTATAATGTTTTCTAGTTCAAAGCTTAAAAAGTCACTGCTTTGGACACAGATGTAAAGTTAGCCCACAGTGTAATGTTTCTGGAGCTGAATACACTGAGAGATATATGAGCAGAATGATATATAGAATGTACGTAGCAGTTTTTAGTTACTGATTTCAAAGCACCATGCAGATATTACAGAGTGTAAAGGAAGCTGAATGACTGGCCTAAGGCTATATAATAATCCATTGGCATAGTCTAGGTGAAAATACGAGTTATCTAAGGCCCAGCATGGTTTCTAACCTATCATGCTACAGGCTATCATTGCAACTGAGGTACTGAAGAGACAGATGTGAGAGAGTACATACAACAAAAATATATAATTTTGAATAAGAGTATCCAAAATCACTCTGTCAAAATAATGTTTTTGATTACTAAAAATAGACAGAGCTTTAGACCTGGCTGGGAATTTGGTAAAAAATTCATGAGGGATCTACCCTTCCCAAAACCAGGAGTATAGCTGCCAAAAGTAATTTATTAGAACTAATAGGATTTTATCAATACTACTGTTTAAACAATTCTTTCTTGGCTGTCATACTGCCTGCAACATTTCAGTGCTCCAATTAAAATTCAGTAAAGCTGGACAGGGATGTAAATACCCTAACAGCCCAACAATGCAGATAGAAAGAAGTGGAGGGAAAATCATTTAAAGCTTCCAGTCTTCTTGGGTGTAAAAGGATTTGGCAAGCTGTGTGTTTGATATGTTTGTCTGCCTGTCTCAGTGAGAGCTGTGTGGTTGGAATTTTGGGAAGCTGAACAAATCAAGAGAGGTCTGTTCCTGTGCCTGTGAGGTTTGTGAGGTTGATTCTTAGTCTCTGAGAATTGCTAGGCAGAGGTGTAAGGATGGAAAAAGTAATGAAGTTGTGGAGGGAAGGTACAGAAGGGAAAAGGGGAAGCGAAGAAAACTGATAAGAAAAGCTAAGAATTCCAGTTTAAAAAAATACAAACCCAACAGGAAAAACAAAACAAAACAAAACAAACCAAAAACAAAAACCAAAAACAAAAAACAACAACAACAACAAAAAAAAACCCAAAAACAAAAACACAAAAAAAACCAAACAAAAACCAAAAAACAAACAAACAAAAAAACCCACACAAACAAAACAAAGAATGAGAAAACATCCTTTTGTTACCTAAGATGAGAAAGTACTTTCCAAGCCATGGGCAACTGGGGAAAGTGATAAACAGGGTTTTTTTTTTTTTTAGGGACATATATCTCTCAGGTTAGATAATTTCCTAATAATTTTGAAAGAGTTGACTATCTCTTAGCATTTTAATAAATCTCCGAATAACAAGAAAATTTGGAAAGTATGAGAAAAAAGATTGTTTAAATATTCATAAGGCAAGACAGTTATCCCAGCTAAGCTGAACAGCTTGATGCATATCCAAGGGAAATAATAAAATAGATGATATGAGAATGGACTACAGAAAATTGTGAATATACTTCATTCAACATGGGTTTATGAAAAAATGAACTTTGCCAGACAAACATAATTTAATTTTTTTTTTAGAAAACTTTCTGAAGGCAACTGAATATCAGCAGACCATAGCTTTCTTGGAATAAAAACTCGTATCTGAAGGAAAAATAATTTATCTGTAATAAAATGTAGCTTTCAATGCAGAATTATCATTTTACAGGAAATGTCTGGGTAAAAAGATTTTGTGATACTTCACAAAATTTTCACAGATGATGTGGATGTAAATGTCTGTGAATGTCCATGACACTAAGGTTGTAGATAATGACAGCAAAATAATTATAGTCAGTTGCTCATTCAAGCAAAATGTGTTCAAAGGTATCCAAGTGTAAAGTTGGGCAACTTCACATGTGAATGAGGAATGTAGGACATGAACATAGAGCAGTATCCTAAACATTACTGGCTATAAAAGGATTTAATGATCATAACAGACATGCAAGTCAATATGAAATTTGAATCTAATGAGTTAAAAATAAAACCAAGACCCAAAAGCCTCTGTAAAGTCCGTAAGGGTATGCCAAAAGAGGGGGGTGAGTAAGAATAATACAGCATGCTCATACCTGTGATCTACACTGGGGAGACTAAGAATGCTTTATGGTTTTTTTTTTTTTTTTTTTTTCTCATTTCTGCCCTTCTAAAAAGGAATTTAAAAAATAGGGGCAAGGAAAGACCCTTAAAATTATTTGAGGAATGGAGACAATGGTTTTATGCAAGAATCTGAGTCCAGTATAAAAATGGTTGCATACCGAAACCAAAAAATTTTAAATTAGGAATAGGTAATATTTCCTAACAATGGGGACAAGATACCAATGCAACCAATTATCAGAGACATGAGAATTTTTTGTGATGAGAATCTCCAGGTAAAGATTATACTGCTATCTACTTGGATAAGTAGATGTAGCTTCAAAAATATCAGATTCATTATCTGAATCGCTCAAGGACTATTTAAAATGTTTAAAACCTAAAGTATATGCAGAAGTCAGAGAAAATGTTCTCATGGCCTCTTCTAGCTGATGGACATTTGAAACACCTTTTTTATGGCTTTGTTCATATAATCAAAATTGCATAGGTAGAGTAGATTTTAATCTTATACTACTCATTGATTTTATGGTGAGATATTAACATCATAAAATCATAGAATCACCAAGGTTGGAAAAGACCTTTAAGATCATACAATCCAACCATTCCCCCAGCACTACCACTGTAACCCCTAAACCACTAAACCATAACACCATATCATCCAGACACCTCTTGAACAGCTCCAGGGCTAGTGACTTCCCAGGGCAGCCTATTCCAATGCCTGAAAAGAAATCAAGTATTTCAAATCTCATGGAATGACAGTGATTTGACACAATTCCTTAGCTCACAGACACACACACACAAGAAAAATGCAGAGGAATCTGCCCACCTGCAGGCCTAAGGTTGTGATGCCACTTTTCCATCTACTGTATAAAAAACAGTTGTTTTTTAAAAATTATCTTACATTGTTTCTAATCTTAAGTAATTGTGAATGTCACACACGAGATACTAATAATTTTACAATTTCTGATATATCATACACACACATATATTTTGAAAATAAACATCCTCCTTGACAACACATCGGTCTCCAAATTCAGGAGGCTTATGAATTGCTTGTAATATTACAACTATACAACTATAAAAGCTATACAATGGGGTGAAAGATGTTCTAAGGCTGAATGGTAATTCTTTTGAGGTTTATTGATCTAACAGTACAAGATCATGGAGGATAGGTTGGGGGAATGGTGTTAGACCATGAAGAACTGCTTCAGAACAGTTACCTGTTTCAGTTACAAATAAATTTTAGTCCACTGTCCAATAACCTAATTGCTGCCTTCTAACTAACAGATGATTCTGTCTTCCCTTCTCTACAGCATTATGAACCTTCTCAGCATACCAGTGTCAGATTACTACTCCGCCTCCATTGCCAGATTGGTTCTTATATTTCTGATGAGGAGACAAGAGCAACTATAAAAAAAAAAAAGAAAGTACTTACCAAATTTGTGAGAAAAAAGTATTGCAAGTCACTAAGGTAACACCTTTGGATTGCACAGGCAAGTAGATTGGAGGATGCTAAAAAACTCTACGTAATAAAACAGAGGAAGAAAACGTCCTCCTGTGGTGTCTACAGAACCAGCAAAATACAGACATTTCACAAAATTTATATTAGTGAGACTTTTGTGTGAGATCTGTGCAAACCAAATCTGTAAGTGCATGTGCTGAGCTTGACTATCCCAAGATTTCTTTTTCCATTCCGAGTAAAAGAAAGCTATTAAATCTGAGTAAAGAAGTCTGTATTACTACTTCATGTTCTACAGAGACAGAACCCAACCCACAAAGCAGCCATAACATTGTAACTTTCCTAAGCACTTAGCTACCTAAAAGGATCAAAAAGTACAACCATTTCTAATTATGCCATGAAATTGTGTTTGTCACCACTAGGCATTTAGCCGGGTTTTTATGATTAGGCTGTTGGAAAACAACAAGTGATAGTCGAGAATACCTTCAGTTTTCTGGAATGTTTTATAATATACTTGATGGAATATTCAGTACAAAATTTCCTCTCATATATCTTAGTATGTAGAAGCCTCCCACTGCTCATTAATCCCCAATTAATATTTATGACAATTTCAACCCTTATGTCTCTTCTATGAAGTGAAATCATGCACAATATCAGCATTTAAAGGTGTTTCTCACAGTGCATATTGGAATCACACAGAACTTAAAACTGCCAGACATGAGAGCAAATCTTTACATTTCCAATAATTTATTGCATTACGCTTAATGCAAACAGGAACTGTAGCCTGTGGGCATATCACTCCAACTGGAGTAAACATTAGAACTGTGAAATCTGCAACTGTTTCTTTCTTCATTTATTCTATATGAATAAACAATAAAGATTTTAATCCCAGATTTTCAAGATTTTTGACCATATGTTAAGTCAAAAGTTAAAAAGAAGTGGGGCTCATTATACTTAGCAGCTCTACAGCAGTTTCTGCAAGAGTAGTATACCAAATTTGGCTGAGATGGAGTTAATTTTTATCATACCAACCTGCATGGTGCTGTGTTTTGAATGTGTGAACAGAAGTGTTGATAACTCACCAATGTTTTAGTTATTGTTGAGCACTGCTGGCACAGCACCAAGGCTGCCTCTGTTTCTTACTCTGCCTTTCCCATGAGTAGACTGCAGGTTTGGAAGAGGTTGGGAGGTGACACAGCGGGCTACTCCAGGGATATTCCAAGACACCTAACATTATGTTCAACAATAAAACTTCTTCCAAAGTAGCTGCTGCTCCTGCTAAGTGGGAGCTCAGCTGCTGGCTGGGGACAGCTCTCCACAGGGAGTCATTAGTTTTCCATAATGAGCATTATAGAACCAAGCAAAGGGAAAGTGAGGTAACTAAAATTGTCCAAATCAACTTCAAAGAAATGGGAAGAATATCCTAAAACGTAGTAATTGTAAAATGCAATTAAAAAAAAAAAATCATATGGATGATTGCCTTTTTAAAAATTAAGAAAACCATGCCCACGTATTTAAAGTTACAAAGTTAATAACAAAGTTAATAACACTATAAATTATTAGTTCTGCTTTCGTTTCACAAAATAAGTTCAAGACCATATTTTTAAAGTCTTTTTAAAGCATTTAAAAGGTATTTAAAATATGGGATTTCACTCCAAGTTTTATGGACCTATAGCCTATAGAAAAAAAGAGTAACCAAGGAACTCCATCATTCTTTTCCTAAAGTAATTATCATAATTACCACTATCATAGTTCCTGAAAAGCCACCTGAAGACTCTCACTGCCAACCTGTCAAAATAATCCCTATAGTAAATCAGATTATTGCTCTACCACAGCTACTCCTCTCTATTGCTCTCATCAGATGATCAAATGTCTCAGAGTGAGAGAAATCTTTTCACAAATCTTTCTTTGGAATAACATGCTCACAAGAACTTGCTCATCAGTGAGAAATAACTTACGACATGAGGCATTAACATTAAATTTATATTTTAAAAGGTATCAATTTTGGAAACCTTAATAGGTATTATTATTACACATAAATATTGTCAGTTTTTACAAGTATTTTCACATCCTCTCACTTTTCATTCCTAATTTTCATTTTTTTCCCTACAAAATTCCCATCACCTTAAATTCCATCATTTGTAATAGGTATAAAAGGTAAAAAACAAATTTTCTATTCCTTACATGCTATAAAACTTTCACTTATGAGAAAAGTGAAAGTTCAGATTATCATATCACAACAGGATTTATATAGTTGGCTCCCTTTTACTGCCCAAAACAAATTATTGAATCACTGTCCTTTAAGGTGTGGGGCTTTCAAACCAGAAAAAAACCCAAAAACATTTGTTAATGTAGAAAAATGATTTATTATGGTTTAGAACAAGTAATATTGCTTTTGCATAAGATTCCTCTCAAGTTCTTTATTAAGTCAGTTCAGCCTAAGTAGCATTGACCATGGGATAGCTCAAGAAGAGTATTTAGATTTTGAGAAGTGAACAAAATACCTTTTTCCTCTCAAATATCTCACTGTTCCTGTATATCTGTTATGTCATTGTACTTTATAGCTATACCAAAAATGTTTTGAATGTCATTAAACAATTTAAAATGTGTACAACTTCCTGCTCTGGATTTTGTGGGTTTGTTCCATCACAAGAAGGTAGATTTCAATAAATTAATTAGAAAATGTATTGCAAAAGTATCACTGGTAGAATGTGTTATATATTGGTAGTTGTAAATGAATCTGAAAAACAGAAATCTGGCTGAAATATTTAGTGACTCACCAAGTTCTGTGGGAGGCTTTCAGGTTACAGGATGTCACATTTATGTGCATAACTCTCCATCTTCATCACCGTAGTACCTAAGTAATTTTTTTCCTATTTTCTGGTACTGAGAAAAGGCTTAATAAGAAATTTATTCCAGAAGGTCAGTACTTATTGCCTGAACTGCAGTACTGCCACATTTTAGTATCTCTTTCCATATCTGAAAAGGGTTGACACTGTTCACAAACCGAAATACATAGCCATTGCACAAGGAGGTTGTTTACTGTCAAGCCTTTTCTGAATCCAGTTGATCCAGTCACAGGACAAACACTCATCCTGTGAGTTGGTGTATTTCACACTGGCAAGGATTCTGCTACCATTTTGTTATGGCTGTTAATAGGTGTGTAGCAAAAGCATCTGTGGATTCCCCTTTGGACCCTTTTTCTGTCATCTAAATCCTATGGGACTGAGGGAGGGATAACAGGGGAATAACCCCACATCAATTCATTGCTGAAATTGCATGAAATATCACTCTCACATACCTGCAGTTACTGCCAGTCTGCAGAGTTTTAATGGAGGTATGTATTATTTGATATAAAAAGAGCATGTTACAAAACATAAATATGCACACATGCATATGAGTATATAGAACAGGTATAATATTGGTTTGTAGTTGAAGTGTAGGAAGGAAATCACATACTAGGGCATCCCTCCTTTCACTGTTTTTCCTTGAAGACAAGAACTGGAAAAGTAAAAATAATTTTTGCCTCACATATCCTGGGTCTCAGTCCTAAGGTTCCAAATACTTTCACTGCTCCTCTCTGCACAATCCTATATCTTCCAAATTTGCCTATGGAGACCCCATGGATGTTGTTTGACATCAAGTGGTAGTATCCTTAAAAGCAATGACTTTTCCTTGTTCTCTCAAGGGAAGAAGCATGCTCTCTCTCTTAGGAGTAAACATAAATGTTTTCATTTTCAGCTGATGAACTGGAGAGTTGAATGCCTACATATCAGTATCATATATCATTTAGGACAGCAGTGCTAGATCTCAAGCAACACAGAGTTGAGTTCTGGGTGGCTCTGATAAGGATTTCAAGTAATACACTTTGAAATTAAAAAAAAAAGGGCAATTTTGATTAAGCACATCTGCAAAATGAGTGCACTGCCACAATGACCAGTTTAAGTACTGTATTTTTTTATGATCTGTTATTTTCATCAGTTTATTAAAATTTGATATATGAACCAGAAAATAAAAAAGCGCCAAAAATTATATATCTTAACTGTATCTCTTCCAGAGTACATAAACATATCTATTTGTTTATATTTATACCCATATTGCTTTGAAATAAACAAGAAAAAACCCTATTTCTGCGGTTCTTGTCAAGTACAGCTGCTTTCCTCCCCTTTGATGAATCATATCAGTGGTCAATAAGGAAGTTCAAGAATTACCATTACAAAAATTTACAGCATCACCCCTACTCAGTGCAAAAATCATTCTCTACAGGTAGTATTTCTCCTCTGTGAACACCTACATTTCTATGCACAACTATGTATGCCTAAATATTAGCTGAAAATCTAAGCTGCTATTTTTGCAAGTGGAAATCAAGATCATACAGTCAACAGAGTCTGAAGAATTTTCTTAAAATAACCAGTACCAGCCTTTAGAAGGTGGGAAAAATTGTTTATACACTCCTCTGTGTGTATAGACTAAATCTCCAGTTACCTATTGGAGAAGACAGACAGCTTACACCCATGGATACACTGTATTTTCACATCTAAATCAGGGTGCCTACAATCTGAACCTCACACTCACCATAAGCACTTCTCAGCATAAACACATAATATCCAAATATAGTCTTACAAAACTTTGCACAGATTTGGACAATTGAAGCTTAAATCACTAGCATTACATCACAGTGTGTTTAAGACCTACAATCATGTTTGAAAAGCAATTGTTTCTCCAAGCCATTATAATAAGTTCAGGTATCACAAAGCATTAGGGGCTATTAAAAGCCGCCCTTTGTGGTCAGAAATTAAAACCACTTATTAGAGGAATAGCTAGCACTGCTGAAAGTGCCTGCATAGAATGAAGAGTGTTATGTAAGTCTCCATGCAAAACAGCTCTAAAAACAGAGATGTCTCTCCCAGAATTTTCAGAAATCTCTGAAGATGATTTTCACCACTCTCAAAGCATGGCTTTAACAGAAAACCTTCATATTTCTTTCCACAAAATGTATAATTTTCCAGCCATAAAAATCAACTTCAGTATTTTTTCAAGGCTAGAGAGTCATCAAACAGACAAAGAGAAACTCTTCAGAGTCTGCCTTTCATTTTTATCTTTTGGGAAGATCTATGAACTGCATGCAAATCTTATGTATGAATTTTCCAAAAGCAACTTTGTTTATCACAATATCTTAGTGAACTGTGTTTTCATGACACTATTAAAGTACTTGATATACTCTGACAGAACTAACACCATGGTTACTGCAAAACATTGGGATGGAATCCACTTCAGACAATGAATTTTCAAAAGATAACTAATATTTTTCGACAATACTAAGTATAATGGAATGGGGCTAGTAACCATGCTATATGTACTGATTTTAAAAGTTTAGGAAATTCCTGGTTTATAGAGAATGATTTTTGAGGTTTTTCTGTGGACAGGAACTATAAAAGCTGTGCAAGGGAATGGTGCACCACCTATCTTACACAATTTTTCTCATTCTAAAGCATGGGTAACACAGGAAGACATAAAAGCCTACTGAGGCACAATTACTTGAATTAACTACAGCAGATTTAGGTCCAGATTCTCTTACCAATATTTACTGTCTTTATAATACCATGGAATGTATACTAGATTATTGGGCAAAACACACTGAAGCAAAGGACATAAGAGAAAAACAAAGCATGAAGAAGAAAATCAGTGCAGGACTTAAAGGTACTAGAAAAGTGCCAAAGTCATGTGAATTCTGACGCTGCTTCTTTAAATTTGCAAGGTGTCATTTTTTTCCCTCCTCCTTCAGGTAGAGCAACTTTGCCTCTTCTAGGCACACATAGCAAGATGTGGAGTGTGGAGCTGCCAAGAGGTGGCAAATTAACAACCTGAGTTTCTCTATGCTATTTTCTTCTTTTAAACAAGCCAAATATATTGCTTACCACTCCAGCTGCAGTCAGTATAAAAGAGGAAATATCAAAGCATTGTTTAAAAAGATTGAGAAAATCTTCAGGATTTTTTTCCTAGAAATGAGGATAAATTTAATTTTTCATTTATTTTAAAGAATATATTAACATAAAACTTTAATAAATATATTTGTCACTTCAGGAAGATTGACAGAATAGAAGATGAGGAGGACAAGGAGGAGGAGGAGGAGAAGGATAATATAAAAACTGATGTCCTCTATCCTTTCTGGTTTTGGCCTACCCCAAGAGATTACCCTTATGACTGTAGGCTTTTTTTAAAATCTGAAGTAAGTCACTTCAGGAAAATTATGTTCTCAAAACAGAAAGCAAATGTAACAGAAGAGAATTAAATGAGCTACAATCAAAATTATCTTCACAAGAAACAAAGAGCAGTATTCTTGTACAAAAGAGAACTTTTATAACCCAAATACTTTTGTTCAAGAAAAAAACCCCAAACTATTATCTACTTCATCCTGAGTGAATAAAAATTTTTAAAGCCTCCCAATATTCTATGCCTTAGACACCTTCCCCCCCACCCCCTCCAAATTTATACAAAACTCAACCCAGAAAGATATTACACAAAGTTTGATAAAATCTGCTGACCAAAATTTTTCTGGATCTCAAAAGAAAATGCCATTAACTACTGAAAACCAGTGTGTTAGAGGTTAGAGGTTAGATTTTTATAAAATCAGGTCTACACTGATTTTATAAAAAAGCTTCTAATCTGCCAACATGGAAAACTACTACCATTTAAACAAAATACTGAAATAAAAGTCTATTATATACCAAATATTTTTTCTGTTGAAATAAGTTAACCACAGTAGTTCTGGAGAAGAAAATATGAATAATAAAGGAAAAAGGAAAACTGGTGTAAGAACTTTTTTCTCAGCTGCCTAGCTCAATTGCCTTTACTGGTGCTTGGAGTTCTTGCCAGCCGTGCAGCTAAGAATCTTCTAAGAACTTAACATACAACATTGCAGACAATATTTACTTTGTTAAAATAACTCTTCAATTTATATCCATACACAGATGATTGTAAAGAAGACTGCTTGCACTGGTATATTATACTTCAGATGCCTGCCTTCATACCATTTCAATCATCATATAATTAAAATTTTCTTAGTTAAAGTGATTTTGAAACACACAATTTTCATCATCACATTCTATTACACCTACTGTAGTATAATGCAGAAAATAAAATATTTACCTCTAGATAAAGAAATACTTTTAATTGTGAAAGTGTTTCCAGTTTCAAAACCTCAGCAGTGCAGGACCATAACAGCTTTCTTCTCAGGACTTACGTTATTGTTGCCTGAAATAGCTTGCTTCTGGCAGGTTGTTCAGAAAAGACCTTTCTTTAATTTTTGCAATTCAGAAATAGTTGTTTGATGGTAACAAAACGGTAAGTAGATTTTTACCAGTAGGAACTCATCAGCACAAATGGTGCCTTTCTTTTGGGTACTATAACAGCTTTTGACCTTCTAAGTTTGCTTTCCTAATTTTGTTCCTGATGCTCTTTGCAACATTAAGAACACTTCATATTTTTCTCTTGTATCAGAAAAGGCACTTTTTTCTCCTTTTTTGGTATTAGCATTAAACACAAAGCACCTTCCTATCTGAGAAAGTGTTTTCATCTTCCAGAAAATCTTAATAATTCTCGTTTTTTTTGTAAGATTTATATGCATGCACACATACATTCACACACACATCTGTAAAATACTTCTGCCCTCTTCTCCACTTTGTCTGTTTAGTTGTTGCTATTATTTTAAACGAAATATTTAAAAATGCCTCGTAAAAAAGGAAATAACATTTGTGTGGCCATAATAATGTACCCGGGCTGTAATAACCTAGAAGTCCCTAGGAATGGGGAAAACAATTTAAAACCCACAGAACATAAGGTTGCCTGTGGCCACTCTTATGGAAAATGAGTAACTTTAGAATAAAACAAGATCATCCCGATAATTTCTGTTATATGAAGAGTAGAATTTGATGGCAGGTCTAATTTTCTAAAAATATTGACTCTTTTATTATACTCCTGCTTGAGAAGAAGTTCTGGGTTTTGAAAACTTCAGGTTTCTGTGTTCTTACACATCAGCACACTAAACATCTCTTCTGTTTTTCTCCAATTAGAAGAAAAAAATACCTATCCAATAACAGGTAATCTTTGAAATTTACAGCATATGTGGGATGAAAGATGAAAATTAATATATAGACATACATAAATTGCTTTCATTCAAATTTATTATTATTATTATTATTATGTGGATTAAGCAATACCTTTTTATTATAAAAATAGATGCCAGCAGAGATCTAATCCATCAGAAATCATGTTTGATTAATAACACTGATAAAAATAAATATAAGTCTTCATAAATTAATTCAGAAAGAAATTTAATATACAACTGTAAGTAGTATGAAATGAACATTTTTAGATCAATGGGAGCAGATAGACTTAGTAGTGAAAAAATTCCTGTTTAGATTCTGAAATGTACTGAAATATAACAGAAAACGACATTGCAAGGGCTAGGGGCAAAAGAAAAAAAACCTGGAAGAGACCTGCTGTCCCACACAAAGGGGATAGCAAGTGCTGAATATCACCTGAGAGATCAGAATGAAAGTGATCTTTATAGTAAGTATTCCAAGATTTCAGAGACTGATATTCACAGATTTGTTCTGAAGGTTTAATTCTCTTTTGATATTGCTTTTCATATACTTTATAGAAGTGAATATGGTTTCTCTATTTCCATTCTCAGTGAGGGAGTTCAGCGTAGAGAGGATTAAATTGGTTGTCAAAGACTCCACAGTCAATGATGGTCAAACATACTAAAATGATTTTTTTTCTCTCTCTATTTCTTTTACTCTTTCAGCACACACTCACCATTATTTTGAGAAATAAGGATATCAAGGACTTTAAGACAGCCATGCAAGGCAGAAGGGAAGATATATTTCAGCAAGGGCTGGAAGAAATCCTGACCAAGTGTTATGTTCTTAGAATAAAGAGATCTCAAATTAAGCTTTTTGCTCTAAGACGGAATAGAAAAAAATCCATTACTAGACAATATGTAACAGAGATAGAAGATAATATTATAAAATAGATAATTTTATGCATTTGTAAGCTTTCAGCTTCTGAGTTTATCCTACATCATATTTAATAAGATTGGCTCTGGATTAAAAAATGAATACCACAAATTTAATGCTGCTGAGCTGAAGTAAATGACATTGTAAGTGTCATCAACAAAATCCTCACTCTTACTGGTGTAGTTTTTACTTGGGTGGAAAAACCAGAAGTGATACAATCTTTTAAGCATTTATTTGGGGAAAGACTATGCAACTTGTCTTCTGTAACTCAGCTGGATAAATCAAGTAAGTGCTTGCAAGCACTTCTTGTGGGAAGAGATAATTTCTTTTAACACACTGCACACAGCCCAGGACTTCTGAATTTTAATGCACATTTGCACAGCTTAGGGATAAATTCTGAATTGTTAGGGTACTAGTGATGCAGGTGTCTATGAATTGTTTGAGGTCTCCCTTGGGGAGCACTTGCAAGATGTGTATTACAATACACTTTCAAATTGTTGTAAATTCTTGTCCAATGCTGACAAGAAATAATCCAAGAAATTTTAGGACAAGGGGAAGTAATTGAATTTCTACATTTTTAGTAACCAGAAATATATGAAACTGTTCATGTTATATCATAAAGGAACCCACACAGCAAAAATCTATTTTTAGTGTTGGCAGCAAATGCATTTTTCTGTCTCATACTTTCTAGGGAAGGAGAGCTAGAAATTTAATAAAAAAAAATCCAATCATTTTTAAAGCAATAAAAGTCAAAGAAATGGCTAGCTATACAGACACAGTGAACAAAAGACATTCTAAAGATGCTCTTAAATGTCAGTACAAGGTAGGATAGGATTAAGAAAATCTGGCACTTCAGAAAATGTGGTAACATCAAGGTGGGCAGATGCCATATGGACTGAACAGTCAAATTCATATATGTCAAAAGAAATAGTCAGCACCAGTACAGAATGAATAATGAGGCAGAGATAAGGACTACAAAGCTGATAAATTACATACATCAAAACAGTCTCAACAGATCTTTTTCTTCATTTTAAACATGAAGCTCACATACTTTTATAGCTAAGGATATGTGAATATTCTTAAGAACAAATACTGAGCTTTACCACAATTCCTTTCTCTCCTTTTAGTTCTTACTAGGGACCCAAATTAAGAACATAATTGCCCAAACCAAAAAAAAAAAAAAAAAAAA
>VWYO01023576.1:266157-321934 GCA_013400275.1 Rhadina sibilatrix | reverse complement strand
AAAAAAAAGGTAATTGCATCATTTTAAGATTGCCTCCAAGCTAATAAATGAGTCTTTATAATTTGGGGCATTTTTTGAAAACCAATGAGTAATTAAGGCAGCACTAAGATAACTTCTATCTACTGAGTACAACAAATTATGGGCCACAATTGCAGGGATTATTTTCTTCTTAGAGTTGATTATGTTTTTAAATATTACATTGTGTCATGTATTTCTACATACTGGTACTGGTAGATGCTGAATTTTTAAAAGCTGGTAGGTTCTAGGAGACAGGTACAACATTTATTTTTAGCAATAGTTTATCCACTTCGAGGGAAGATGATATTTTTTCCAAAGGTAAATATTCCAGTAATGACTTCTGCACATGCCAAAGAGAAGTAACATTAGAGTGTAAAAAAAATTAAATTTACAATTAAGCAAAACTAGCTTTTGCTGTATTACAGCTGACTAGATTTACTCAAGTAAGGTTAAGTTCCAGGGGGTTTTTTTGTGGGTTTTTTTTTTTTTTTTTTCGTTGGGGTTTGGTTTTGGTTTTAGAGTTTGTTTGGTTTGGTTTGGTTTGGTTTGGTTTGGTTTGGTTTGTTGGGTTTTTTTGTTTGGTTTTGGTTTTGGTTTTTTTTGACTGATGCTATTGTTCTATGGTGCTACAAAGGCTGGCTGCAATCTCATGTTTCAGGTAAAATTTGAAGGGAATTCTCATTTCTAAATAGTCACACTGAAGTGGAAACGATTTTTTATATAATTTTTTTTTTTCTGCTGACAGCTGGAATTTGTTGTTCAAGAACTTTGTGAAGTTTTACTCAAGGTACCTACGAGGAAAAGATTTGGACCATAAGTTAAATAAATTGGTCAAGCAGTATTGAATTGTCAGCTGATGTGGGAAAAGGCATGAAGAATAACTGATTCCACAAACAAAATTGTTTTCCAGACTGATTTGTTATATATGTGTGTGTCTACATGTGCACACATTTATTTTGCAAGGTTAGAAGCAGTCATACTGAATAAAAATATTAAAAAAAGTTTTATATTGGCTACATTTAAATGTGCAATGGACTTTAAATTATTTTCTTCCCAAATTCCAAAGTGCCTTGGCTTCAAAAACATTTTGTATACCTCTGAACATCATTTTAGGGATAGTAAATCTTGACTGGACTTGTGGAATGATGGCAATCATCTTCATGATTTCTATAGGTGCTTTCCCACAGACAAAATTGGGAATCTGTACTGCCTAGCACATTGTAAAGCCTGCAAACACTGCTCCTTGTCTGTTAGAGTATAGGATTGGCGCTGAAAAGGGGATGCAGGTGTAAATTTGGGCACATGGTATGTCTTGTAATTACCTAAAGGATTGAGTTTCTTAGTTTAGAGATATGTAGTGGCTACACTTATGAAATTTTGGGTGAGAACATGTGAACAGAGAAGGACTGAAGTAGAGATTATAGGTTTGATCCACTAAAGAGCGCTTCACATTTCTAAAATCATTTAGTTTAATAGTTGTTGCTGTTGCCAATGGTGGTTGTTGGACAAAGTAAATTTCAATGCTATAAAACTGTCTGAGCTGAATCTCTCAATCTTTCATTCTTTAGATTCTTTCTGGAACAAAGATACCCTAAAATCCACTATTTAAAGACAAAGACAAAAACAAAAACAAAACCAAAACAAAAGAAAACAAAAAAAAAAGATTGTTTGCTGTCTCCTCTCTATCTTTCCCAAATAACCCTATTTTTCAAAAGCAACATATTTATGGGCCAGAAGGATCCTTCTTTCAGGGCCAAGTATGTAGAGAGGGGAAAGAATGACAAGGTTTTCATCTAGCATGAGTCTCTCACTAAGACATAGAATAGGATGCTGCAGAGTCAACCCCCATCCCTCCTTTGTGTGCTGTGCCACCATGTAGGATTCACTGATAGATTCCAGAATACTTATTAGAAATTGCAGAATATTTTCTAGATCTTCTTTTCTTGCCCTGGTACTATTGAGCTGTCTCAGACTCCTCAAGATTTCAAGCTGTTTCCTATCTTCCCTGTATCATTATAGGCTTACAGCTTGGTGACTAAGAACTGTCTCAAAATTTCTGCTCCCCTAATGTGCTTTGCTAACTGAATTTGTAAAATATTAAATCGTCCCTTATCTTCACACTAAATCATACTGTCCATGTGAAAAATTCAACCCCTAAATAAATTCTATTTCTTTTGTTAATGTTCCATCTACAGCTGATATAGCATTTACCACTTCAATAGTTTCACTCAGAAACTACTGAACAGAAAGCTTTTTTTGATTATGTAGGATTTTTGCAACAAAAATAATGTCTTCTATTTGATTGTTTGCATAGAAACACCGAAAATGCTCTCACACCCTGTCAGCTACTTCACACCTCTGTAGGGGGTTCAGCTCTGGAATCAAATGTGAATGTACTACTCACTGCTCCGCATGGGTTTCATTTAAGAAGGTTCACAGGCATGCATTGGCAGCACATTCCTATTACCTCCTAAAGAAAAGCTTAGTTATCGGATTGTTTTGTGCAAATGAATAAGGGTAATTTTAGCGAGACTGCTTCCCCTATTACCGTAGACAACAGAGGCATAAAAGAGAGAAAAATCTCAAACAGAATACGTTAACTCTATTCTGATCCTGAGCCTTCTCACCAGTGAGTTGATTGCTCATTCTTCCACTTGCTAGGTCAGGTAACTGTATGACATTTAAAACACTGCTCAAAGATTAAAACATCTGAAAACTTAAAAATGGAATGTTACTCCATTACAGTGAGTTCATTTAATACTGCTTTTGAAACATTTTACAGAGTGTAGTGAAAGCCCTTAATTTATTCCAATTATCTTTTGTTCATTTCGATTTATGAACACTGGAGCTCAAGTAATCAGCCCTTTTGCTCTTTGGCTTTTAAGGATATATTTTTGTGAGGATTGTACAAGTCATCTTTCTGCAACCATCCCACACACTAATTGCAAAAGTCTATTTTTATGATAAAGAGTGGTATTAGCAGACAATTAAGGACAAGATCATCCCTTGTCCTGAATTGCTTTAGAACAGAAATAGCTCACTGAATACAATTTTCCTCTTAGTAAATGTACAAAGACAAATATTGAAACCATTATAAGGTGCATCTACAGCAGGAAAAATCTTCAGAAAGAGCTGATGAAAAACACCTAGGGATTGGTACTATTTATTACAGTGTAATAGATCTCATCCTACCACCTTTTGTGGCCCTGATGTTTGGTAATTTTCCAACAGAACTTGGGGGAGGGAAAAACTTTTTCAAGCTGTGTATACTAAAAGTATGGGCACAAGAGTGTGCATGAAAAAGAGTGCTTTACATTTATTTATTCATTCATTCTCTTGGTATAATTCAAAATATATTTACAGTGAGTGCATAGCTAATGATAATAGCAGGATGGGCTGTTTTTCAAGATAGGCAAGATGAACATAAAATTTCTTCCCTTCAAAATCTTCAGATTTCCAACAGCAAGATTGAATGAACTTCTTTCAGTGCTCTTTCTAACAATAAGTATTACTGTTTTATGTCACAGCCTCTTTTTCTAAGATTAAGACTAAGATCTGTTGTGCATTACATTACAACTAGCTGGCACAAGAAACTCATGAAAACTCACGGGAAACTGACTTTCTCTAAACTCAGAGCTTGCTCAGTAAGAAAAAAAAAGGAAATTCCTTCCATCATGAAGGAATGCTCAAAGGCCTGATCCAATTCCTCCCTCAGAGTCAGCAGGTGAACTAGTCCTGTCAAAAAAACGAGACAGGAAAATCTAGAATGAAGTCACCTCTATAATGGGATGCCAACCAGGTCTATCTGCAACTGAGACTCTCTGTACAACCATGGACTTGCATCTGGAAACATCAGTGGAGCTGCTCTAGACATTAGGGTGATAATTTGTATGTTTTAACTAAAACAAAGAGATATTTTCTTTTCTTTATAAATATATACATACACATATGCATACATATCTTTATAAATGCATATATAAAGGAATTACAGACAAAACATTGTTTGATTCCTAATGGTGTTTGAGTGGAAGGAAATAGTATTACTGGACATAAAAGAGAGGGAGACACGTTCCTAACATCCCAAAACTAACTGGTGCTACTGAACCTACCACATTCTTCTCCCAAAAATGATAGTTTCTTTTCTTTTCCTCTTCTGTACACACATTAACTAGCCACCAACTATAAAAGAAAATTTAAGGATAATAAATTTGTTTGTTATTCCTCTACTTCTTTTGGCTCATGCTTACTTAGTTTGGTTAGTGGATGCTTTGATGGTGCATCACAGTTGTTCAGATCATGAATGTTATGCCTGCTGGTTATCAAACAAAAAGGCAATTTGCCCTGATTCCTGGTGTGTGATAAGTACAAGCAAACATTAACTCAGTCAGTGGTAGGAAAGATATGGGAAAATTTTTTTCTCCTTGAAATGAATTACTATTTATCTGAGACCAAAATTTATAGTATCTCTTCAAATGTCTGATCTGGAGGAAGTGTCCCCTAAATTATCTGCTGCCCAAAAGAGCCTAAAAATGTGTAGAATTTTCTTTTCTAATAATGGGCAGCCCATTTGGATTTTTATATACAAAAATAACTCACCTAGGTAAATCAAAAATATAGTTCCACCACTTCTTAAATAAAATTATTTTGCAATAAATTTTATATACTTATATACATACTACCAGCAATTACCACTTTAGCTATTATTAAAAATAAAATAAAAAAAAAATTACTATAGCTTTAAATTATTTGCCTTTGCTTCTGTTCCTATGTGTCAACAAGCCAACTTATTGGGCAGAATATGCTGCAGGTAGTAATGCACTGCAGATGGTATCAGATGGTTTGTGCTAGCTGTTATGAAACTTAATTAATTCTTTTAAGTGATATGCCTTTTTTTTTTTTGCTTAGAATTGCCTTTATTTGGACAGGGTGTTTAGTTCTGGATGCTCATTTGTTAAGTCATGCTGTCTTCTGCTCCATCATTCAAAATTTTAGTTTATAGATGACAAATGCACCTAGCTACAGAAAGCTTGCATTTTTTCTGGAAGGGGCTGGTTTTGCATGGTCAAAGGGAGCTGATTGCTGACAAAGAGTAAATAGGCCCCTTGGGCAATTAACTATGCCAGCCAACTTAGCCAGTGGGGTTATTTCCCTTTTAGCTGTTTTTTGCAATTCACACTCATAAATTGCTCCCCTGGTTGGTATACACTCCCAAGAATAATAAACTCAAGCTTTATGTTTGTTGCCTAACAGCCTTAAGAAATGCATGCTGTGATTGAGTGGCTTTTTTTGTTGACTGGTGATATTAGCTTTAATAGACTGGGTTTTTCTACATCAGTACTAATTTGATGAATACAGTTAATTTTAAATCTTTCCCATAATATTGTCCACATATTGCATTCCTATTTAAACAAAAAAGCAAGGTACTTGCAGGCCAGATATTTTATGGAAGACAAATTCTTCAACAACTGATTAACATAAACAGCTCTTGAAGAATACATTGGACAAAAAAAGCACCCTATTTGTCTGCATAGTGGTTTGAGGGTTTTTTATTTTTTATTTTTTTTATTTTTTAGAAAAGGCACTCAGAACTAATAGAATTTCTCTTAAGCTCATTATTTGGTAAAACTAAATAGATTTTGTTCATTAAACCCCTAAATCTATGGGTTTAGCAGTGGACAAACTACTGCAGGCTTTTTGCCAGATGAGGAATTTTCTTTCGGCGTTTTGGCAATCTTGGCAATTATATCTGACATGTGAATATATATATATATATATATACAACAACAAACCAAACCACAAACAAACAAACATGTTACTAGGCCTGAATTGATGTACATTTTTGCAGGCATGGATCAGATTTAATTCTTTCAGTGTTCAATTTATTTCATACCCCTTTTTTATTCCCGTTCTTCCTGTTTATTCCTATTATTTCATTCTATTTTCTCTTGAGGTGCACATGGAACACATGAAATGACTCAGCAGCTGAAGGTAACAGGCAAAGCAGGAAGCTCCTACTTGACCTATTTGCACAAAATATCAACTTAAAATACTTTGAGTTAGACAAGGCAAATCCAACACTAGCTTTGGATTGCTGCTATTTTTCTTTTCCCAATGCTGATTCCCCTTCCAGTATGATGTTTATGCCTATCCATGGTTTTATTTTCCTATTTACTTGAACATTAAACTATCTAAATGTCATTTCTGTTTGGGCAGTACCCCTAGTACTTGCTAGTTTATGAAACAGTAACTTTTGTTCTCACAACACATATCTGTTCCAAATACAGCAGAAATATTTAATGTTTTTCTAAGGCTGAATGTGAGGACTGCAGATTATTTCAGGAACACAACAGGAATTTGTCTACTCAGCTCAAGATACATGGCAATAATTGTACTTAGAGTCAATTTATTATTCAGCTATATTAATTTATACATTTATTTTTAAATTGCATATGACTGATTGCTAACTTACTTGTTAGTTAAGAGTTTTGCAAGAAATTTAAAAAAATCTCTTTCATCAACAATGTCTTTAGAAGATGCCAAATGTTCTTTGATTCAGACAACTAGATTCTTCCCGGGCACATACAGAGCAAATTCTAAAATCAATTGTAAAATCACCCTAAATTGTATGTTTTCACATTTAACAGACTACTACTCACTACAATCAGAAATTCTATCCTTTTTAGCAAAGATGCCTATTTACACCTGTAATTTGAGAATTTTGCTGGAACAGAATGATGGCAGTTAAGATTATCTAATGAAGATATACCTATAGAAACTTGAACTTGGAATATCAGAATAAACAATGGATAATTGTTGGCAGAGCTGTTTTGAAACAAAATGGATCTGTGTCAGCTAGCAAAAAAACATACAAAGTTCTAAACATATAAACTACTAATACACATTAATACCCAGCTGAAAAAAATCCTAGACTGCAGAATTATTCAACACCTAGAGGCAGAAATGTTACAGAAAAAAAATGTGAAAAGAAAATTATATATCACATTCTTACTGGTGTATTTTGAGGAAGAAAAATAGAATTTCCTCTAAGAGGTCCTGGGGAGAGCTCTGCTTTATGCCCATGTTAAGTGTTGTCCTGCTTTCCAGAGTCTTTCTCTGTTCCATATGTCTTTTAAAATCCAGCTGATCAAATTGCTCAGTTCTGCCAGAGTCAGAACCTGTTCTTAGGATGAACACAAAGACAATCTTACATTCACTACATTCAGATAAACTTACCGTACATGGGTAATGATAAGGGTTGTAGCTGGAATGAAAAAGTCATCCACTCTGTCAAACTGCTTTCCCACTGGCTGAGTATGGATTGTGTGATGAGAAACGCTCCCACTGGCTTGTGTTATCACCTGCATAAAGTAATATCATTAAAAAAGAGTACAGAAGAAAAAAGAGTACAGAAGTACTCTTTAAAAATCAGATAGATCTCAATCCAAATGAATGAATACAGGATTCCCTCTATTCTCTTGTATTGCCTTTTCCAAGTAATCAAGAAAAAGAATGCAAAACACAGTGAATAAAGCTGATCAACATTACAGATTTCAGAGAACGATTACATACCTGACCAGTTAGTCTTCATACTTTTTTTCTCCTCCATCTTTTTTTAACACCCCTGAATCCATATTTTATTCATTTACATTACTACACCCCTTAACAGTTCTTAGTTTAAACTAAGGTTTTTGTTTATTTTTTTACACTAGATCTTAGATTAAATTTTTAAGCACTTCAGCCAGAGTGAAAAAATGCTATCAGCAAATTCACTGGGACATATGGCTATGCATCCTCCCAATTCTTGTCAACCATGAGATAATTCAGCTTTTTAAAATTATGATATAAGGCTTATCATCATATCTCAGTGGATTGTTATAATAAGAAATAGAAATTAATAAAAAAGGAGTATGGTAAATAGAGCTTCCTGAGATGTTTATTTAGTGATTGTCCCTAGGTTTGTCACTGCTAAAAGGTATGGGAAAAATCAAGATTTTTAATATCTTTCCTCTGAAAAAAAAAACCAATAAAGACAGAGCTTGACACCTCCAGAATGTCAATATGACTGTAATGAAATGGATGTCTAAAGTCCAGTTTATCCTCTAATTATGGACAAAAATATCAGGAACAGCAACAGTTTGCTCTCAAAAGACTGGCAGTACAGAACATGCTGCTGTTTTCAGCTGCATTCCTGATCCTTCTATCAATTTGGCTTTGTCAGTTCTGACTAAGGGTGTTGAAAATCATTGTTAACTTTTTGGTGAGGTCAGCTGTCTGACTTGTTTTCTGGTTACCTAAAATCATTTCTCTGCCCCTGCTGGGGTCATGATAATAACTCTTAAAGGATAATATGCAACACATTGCAATTACACAAAGGTTTAACTGGTCTGTATTTCCTTACATATAATCATTGTGATCACCTCACCTGCAAAGTTGGTGAACTCTTTTCCATGTTTCCCCAGCTCAACACCCAGACTTGATCATGTGATTTGTCATAGTGTAGTTTCACTGGAACAGGATCTGTGCTCACTGCCTGAAATAGAATAAAAAAAGAAATACTTTGTTTCCATCACATTCTCAGAGGAAACATAATATATATGCTTGAATGAAAATGATGAGTAGATATACATTTTCAGATCTTTTCAGACCATATTTAAGAATTATGTTGTCAATTGTTGAAAAAGCTCTCTGATTAAGTCAGAGTTACTCAAACGCTGAAAATGTGGTTTTTATTCATTATGTGCTCTAACACTTGGTATCAAAACTACATTATACCAAAGCCTTTAAGAAGTTGAAAACAAAGGTTTTAAATCAAGTACAAAGTCTCCCTTTCCTGCCATTACTCTCCCTTTACATGTAATGGTTGATAAACTACACCAATTACCAAAAAATGGTTAAAACTGGAAGAGTATTCTTAAGCCACATACTGGAATTCATGGAAGATGTTACTGCAAAAAATCAACATGAAGTTGCTGCACCCAAAGCTTCCTATGTGTATATTCTATTGAAGTAGGAAGGATTGTTTTCACATGTTTTCCAATTACAGTTGCTACTTTTCACAGACCTGTGATCATGTTTTCCTTACAACTTCAAGCACTGTCTCTTAAGACCATGAACCTTTTAGACAGCTGAGCTCTAAACTTCCTTTGTTACAAAAACTGAAGGATTCAGAGGTATGCAATGAGAGGACAATGTATTTGACTAAGAGATGTTACACACAGGCGAAAGAAAGTAGAGGGAGGGTTTATTTTTTTATGTTTATCATTAAAGAAGAAAAAAATAGGTGGAAATTGTATTTTAGTCTTACCATTATGGAACTGTAAAGCACAGCTTGTTTATCAGTGTGTCAAGGAGAGAACCAGCTGGCTAATTAAGTGAACCTAATTTAAACTAATGATGTAGATCCTCAAGATAATGCACTAATGGCTGGCTGAGACTGCTGATGATACTTAACTGTACTCCTGAGGTGTTGCAATCGACCACTTCATCTAAGCAGAATTTGTTTTTCCTTTTGAAAATGGAAAATGAAGCCAGGTTGCTCACCGGCTCATTTAAAATCAGAAGTTACCCCCTGAAAAAGGTCATTTGTGTTTGATAACTTCTTTCTGCTACATGCTAGAAAACAAGTTGTTTAAAATAATACTTGAACTGTTGTATAGCTAATTTGTCAAGGCATGTCAAATTTCCTTTTGGCTTCCCCAGACAAAGGTCTGACCCATACATGTTCTGCCAGAGGACTGCCAGCTGCGTTCAGAGTTGGGGTCATGGCACAGCCAGGAGGAGCAGAAGGAATTGCCTGCAGGGTCAGGCACAGGCAGTACAGCTCCCTAGAGGGAATCCAGCAGGAAAAAGGAGTTGACTTTCACAGAAGCAGACTTTCACAGCTGTTCCTAGCTGACCAGGCTGATCTGCCAGCAGCACATCGAGGACTGAAGGATGACTCTGTTTACTTCAGCCTCTAAGTCATCCCACTTAGTGATTTGCTGCTATGCAGTACTGCAAAATTCTTGCTTTCAAGGATTTTAAAATGAAAGCCAATGCTTCTCTTGACTTTAGAATGAGAATTACCTGGATAAGTCAAAAAGTCTCCCTCTATATATAACTCTAAAGAAGAAACATCCATGTTTCCAATACATTTCAATTTAGTCTACTATAGAATCCTCTAAAGTACTTATTTTGATAAATATACCTGTCATAAAAATAAATCATCCTCAAATCTAGTTGTCATATATCTGCACACCTTTTAAATTAACTTTCATAGTAGAAAGGAATAACATGTATAGTAGTACTTCAAAGAAAACATTATAATAAGCAAAATCAAATAAAAAAATTATTTTTACACAGAGAACAGTATCACTACAGGACTTAAAGTCCATTCAAATAAATTTTTAATTTTCTTTAGGGTTTTTGCACAGTGATGGAAGTTTCTTTAGAGTGCTCTTGCATTCAAAATATGAAATTATCTCCACATTTTTTCCCACTAGCTTATGTGGGGTTTTTTTGCAGAGTTCCTTATTTAAGATGTAGACTAGAAATAGTTACATGAACATGTACATGTATGGAAATTATATCCTCGGTATTAATATGATCTTTAGGAAAAAGGCAGTCTAACAAGAAAAATGCTCTAATTTCTGAAAACCTGAGCTTCTATTTTCCAAAAATGAATTAAATCTTTATTTTACTCTGTGCTAGGCAGTACCCTAAGTAATGAAAATAGACTGTTCTGGAAAACTAAATACCCTTCTGTGCCTCCTGTTTGTAAAAGTGTTTTTGTAAGTACATATCACATGAACAGAGCAACATTTAATGGTTAGAACATTCCTCCTGCTTGCAAAATATAAAGCTAGAAAATAAATGCTTATTTTTAAAAGACAAGAAGAGACAGCCATGCATGTTATAAGAAATGCTAAACAAAGTATCTCTTGGCTTGTCACTAAATTCCAAATTAGTGACACAATAAATCACAAATTAGTGATTCCTTACTTCAATTCTAAAACCCATCTGTGTATCAACAGTGCTTTTACTTTTTACAGCTTTATATGTAAAAAGAATATACACTCTTAGTATATAATAGTATATAGTATAATATATAGTATATAAGGTTTTCTCCTTTCATTATTTATTTGTTTTGTTTGCAACTATTTTTTTTTTGTTTTGTTTTGATTTGCTTTTGCTTGGTTTTTAAGTCTATTTTGAATAATGGCATGGGTAACCTGGACACAGAGCAAGTGTACGTTTCCCATGTATTTGACTAGTGTATCCTAGGAAAAAACATTCAGATCAGTAACAAATAGTAGAAATTCTACTTAGGTATTCAGAAGTGACAGTAATGCATCTGGTTTAATTGATTTATCTGGTTAAACTGTTATTTCTTTGTTATATGTCTTACTAAAAATCTTTGTTAAGTACTGCAACATGGAAAAATAATTTATTATGATTACTTAAACACCTAGACCCATCAAAATCAAGACTTCCACTCCTCCAAAAGTTTTCCACAGCTAGGGTAAATTTAATTCTATACTTTCTTTAGTTCATAATCTGGATATTATTAAATTAATGGAAAAGCAATGCTATTCTATCCCTCAAAATAAAATTGCTTTGAAAGTGATTTTTTTCTTCCCTGGGAATAACATGAAAGCTTCTGGAGTATCCTGGTTTTAGTTCAATATACTTGCTAAGCAGCACAGACTTAGTGCACAAAGCTCTTTGCTACAATGAGGCATTCTCAATGTCTGCTTTTCAGCTCATTACAGAAACTTGGATATTTTTATGATAGAACAATCTAATGCCTTTCAAAACCTGCACAATTGATTTACATGTTTTTGGGGAAGGGCTGAACTTTTAATTAGTTGTTAATTTACTGAATTTTACTTTTTAATTAACATACATCTTTACAGTAAGTATCTCTGCATGTTTCGTAAGGGTAAAGTGATGTACATATTTAAAACAATAACTAATGTAACTGAAGACAAATTAGAAGAGCCTACCAATGAACACATCTCATAAAACCTAAATTAAAACCTATTTTCAGTGAGCTCAAGAGGAATCATGTGCTTTTGACACTGAAGTCTAAATGCTAATAAATGCAATTACATCGATATTTCATCCCTCCTGTGGAGAAAAGGAACCTGACACCTGAATGTCAGTTAGAGACCATGGAAAACATTGCCAGACATTCCAGTTCTTCAAATTTGTGGACTCTGTTGAGACTGTGGGTTTTTAGTCTGTCTTCCTGAAGTAATATATCAAATCAGTTGTAAAAAAAGTATTGTTTTCTGAAAAAAAAAAATCATTACCCACTCAGCTTATCTCTATTTTAATATGCAAAGGTAAATTTAAGTAAAAAAAAGGTCACCTTTTTATTATTAACTTCTTGAATAAAACATTTTATAAGTCCCTGCCATCATTTAGATAGTTCAAGTTTTGAGGAAGCCACATCTGAGTCAGCTGACACAGAATTCAGATGTTTCAAGTATGCCAGAGTATTAAAATCATGTTTTAAATTATTGCAATTTTATAAATACAATTTAGTTACTTATTTTTAATTTTTATATGCATATACACAATACATGTGTATACTTACATCATGGAATAGTTTGAGTTGGAAGGGACCTTTATAAGTCATCTAGTCCAAAACCTCTGTAGTGAGCAGAGACATCTTCAACTAGGTCAGTTTGCTCAGAGCCCCATCTAAACTGACTTTGAAGGTTTCCAGGGATAGGGCTCCTACCTACTCTCTGGGCAACCTCTGACAGTGTTTCACAAACCTCATTGTAAAAAATGTCTTCATAATATCTAGTCTGGATCTACCATATTTTAGTTAAAACTCTTTACCCCTTGTCCTATTGCTACTGTCCCTATTAATAAATCTGTCTCCAACTCCCTTATAATTTTCCTTTAAGTATTGAAAGGACACAAAACTGTCTCCCTGGAGCCTAATACATAATCTATACTTTAAAGATTTGCATTCACTTACCAGTGAAAAAAAGCAAAAGATATGAAGAAAAGCTCTATTTAAGTGGGTTTTTAAATTAGCAATTTAGTTAGGTTTCTCAGTATAAGCACTGCCTTGTACCTTGGTTCACTGGGTTTGCCTGACAAGCTTTTGGTAGCAGGGGGACCTATATGGGTGGCTTCTGTAAGAAGCTGCCAGACACTTCCCCCGTGTCTGACAGAGCCTATGCCAGCTGGTACCAACACAGACCCACTGCTGGCCAATATCTAGTCCATCAGTGTTGGGGTAGAACCTCTGGGATAACATAGCTGAGACGCACAAAAGTGTTATTGTGGAGGAGTGCTTGCAACCAGATGAGAGAGGGGTGAGAGTGTGTCAGAGGAAATGCCCTGCAGATGCCCAGGTCAGTGGAGATGGAGGAGCAGGAGATGGTTAAGGTCAGCCAGCAGAGATTCCCTTGCAGCTTGTGGTGAAGACCACAGCGAAGCAACTGTGTCCCTGCAGCCCATGGAGGTCTGGGGTGGAGCAGAGATCCACCTGAAGCCCCTGGAGGACCCCACACTGGAGCAGGTAAATGCCAGAAGAGGCTCTGAATCCATGGGAAGCCTGTATTACAGCAGGGTCCTGGCAGGACCTGTGAAATCATGAAGAGGCACCCACACTGAAATAGGTTTATTGGCAGGACTCATGACCTCATAGGGAACCCAACCTGCAGCAATCTGTTCCTGAAAGGCCTGTATCCCAAGGAAAGAGACCCACACTGGAGCAGCTGGTGAAGAACTGAAGCTCATAGGAAAGACTCACACTGGAGAAGCTGATGGAGAAGCTGTGGAGCCCATGGGAATGGCCCCACAAGGGAGCAGGGAAAAGACCACTTTCTCTGAGGAAGAAGCAGCAGCAGAAATAACATGACAAACTGACAAACTAACCCCCCATTCCTCATCTCCCTCACTGCTGCTGGGGGAGGATGCCCAGAGAGGGAGAACAGGTGTTTACAATTTGTTATACTATCCACTATCCTACTTAGATTTTGGTAGGGAAATGAGCTGAATTTATTATCCAAGTCAAGTCTGTTTTGCCTCGGACAGTAATTAGTGAGAGGTCATTCCCTTCCCTTCCCTTCCCTTCCCTTATCTCAACCCACAAACTTTTTCTTTCCCCATACAGTTGGGGAGAGGAGTAATAGAGTTGGTTTGGTGGGTATCTGGCCTCCAGTCAGGGTTAACACACCACACCTGGTCCTGCTCAAACTCTATGACTGTATTAATCGCTGTAGCATAGCATTAATTTCTCTCTTTTACTCAATAAATTATTTTCATTAAGCAGAGTATCTTCAGCATCCCAGAGATCAAGAAAGAGGAGTAGAGAAGAAGTCTGCATTCGAAGTCTCCAGTCTTGGCTAAGGGTAGTGGGTTTTTTTTTACTGTTTCTGTAATTTCTCTGTCTAAAAGCATATAGAGTAACAGTCCTCCAGCTTCTGTAGCCAAACCTGACCTTTCTGTCAAAAGTAATAGATACATTCTTGTCCTAAGACTCTATTTTAGCCAATACTCATTTTAAAGTGAAAGCTACCTCACGTCAGAAACTCCCTAAAGAACTCATTTCCTCAACTAGTTGTATAATATTTATAGGAGCTATTTTCATGTTATCTTCAAAGAACAGTTGCTAAACAGAAACTTCTGCTAAATGTTGAAAACAGGTGAGCTTTTTTTTCCAAATAATGTGTTTACTCTCAAGATAACTGTATTTCTGTTTCTGAAATATGAAAGTCTTAAATTCTTTTGTCTAAATTAAATAATAACTTAAAAAACGAGAAATAAATACCTGTACAACTTTCTGAGACTGTACATCAACAATGAGAACTCTGTCAAGTGTGGGCTGAGTTACATATATGAACTTGTCTTTTACATTAACAGCAGTTGCCCAAACACACCGCTGAACAGGATCACCATCTGCTTTGGGACAAACTTCATCCTGTATTTCAACAGAAACAGGAAAAGTGTAAGAATCAAAACAGTCAACAATGTAATTATAGACAAATAGAAAAATAAAGAAAAATTATACTCATTTTATTCTTTTTTAACTGTAAAAGAAAACCTTAGAAAATGAAGGGAAGGAAAAAGGACAGTTGACACTAGGACATAAACTCATGTTAGCCAAAACTCATATTAGCCAAACTGCATCTGTAAGCACCACAAATCACAAGCCCTATTAAATAATTTATACACCAAATTTTGGGATGTTTTCTAGAAACTGTTGACCTGAGAAAGAAACCAATTTGAAACAACCACACATGTAGAAATAAAGTGAGCAAGGAACAAGACACCTTAAAACTGGAAAACCAATCCAGATACACAACTCTGTGTTACTGCAGCAGCTGGCAGCTCCCACCTGACCAGCATCACTGTGTCCTGCAAAGGGAGGCAGTGCAGGCATGGCTTACCCTGCAGCTGAGAATATAGCAATAAGCCAGGAAAATACATAAATGGGCAGATGATAATGTACAAATGAAGAGAAAGAGGAGGTGGTGTGGTGCAAATTGTCACGTGGCGTAGGGGCAAAGCAGTAGTCAGAGAGATCAGCTGTTTTAGTCACTTGGACTACTGATAGTTTGCTCTAAAGATCAAGAAGTTTAATTACTCCTGCCATGAGACATTCTGATGGCCTATCTTACTAGTGTCAAACCCAATAAATACCAAATGTCTTCCTACAACCATTCCTTCCCTCTCTGCCCTTCCATTCCTGCAAAAGGACGAATCTGAAAAAAATAAAAATCTCGTCACTTTATCAGTGAACTGATATTTCATAATATGTATAACTATATACTCTTAGTCAATATAGCTAAATGTAGTTTACTTGCTCACTATTCCTAATTTGTAGAAATATATGGCAAATCATCATGTATTTAACTACATAATTGTGAATATTTTCTGCCAGAAAAATCTTGGTTTTATCAGAATTAAAAGTTACTTAGTCAAAGACATTACTATATGTGGAAATTCCATTTATGAAATAGTATGATTTCTTTCCTATAATGGACATTATAATTATTTAAAAATATGGACCACAAAAACACTCTACTTGGAAAAGTACAGGCTGTATCAAGTGTTTTTGTTTTCCTGACCTTTTCTTCTTTTGCTTCTTATTTTAAATTCTTTGCATCACAAGGGACAATTTTACCAAATCATAAGTATTATTTCTTTTTGCCACTTATCTGCTACTTATTCCTAATTTAGAAGGCTCTGCCTGATACATCATAACTGGCCGCTGTGAAAATAATTATGATATGTCAGCAGATAATGACTCAATGTAGAATGAGCAGCAAGAGATGATGAGCTCTTAAACAAGAATTCTGTTTCTAAGCGTCAAACGCCTTTTAAAAGGCACAAGAAATATTATGTGGCAGAACATCATCCTGGCACCAAGCAATGCTCTTCAAAAAGATGATGCATTTCAACACTTACTTTTCCGTATCATCGACATTCTTTTCCTGCTGTGCCTCTACATTTTCAAAAATACACTCAATCTTTATATGTCAAAAGAAGAAATAAATCAATTTCCAGCTTTAAAAAGGGAGTTTCTTTGCAGAAGATTGAAGGCCACTGCCTGCTTTTACGTGGCTCTTAAACCTCAACAAAGGGGAAGTCTTTCAGGAATCATATGATAAGGAAAGGTTACTAAACTCAGGTACCATGTGATAACACATCATCAGGAACTTCAGGAGAACTTAGACATAAGTAGCAAGTAAGAATTAGTTTGTGATGATAAAAAGCCATGAGGATCAAAAGGAGAAGTTAAAAATCTGTTTTTTTAAGGAATGACAGGCATGGGAAAAAATGGGATTGTCATTCTTAAAAGTAGCTAAATGCTTTTCATTGTTGCATAAAGTCAACATATGCAAGTATGTGTCTAATATGATGTGCAATCATCATATCAGTGATCTATTGTCATTTGCCTTCTGGGTAATTGTCACTTCAACTGGAAGGTTGTTTCACTGATCACTTTTTATATTTATTCTAAATATACCTTGTCTTGCTTCCATGTTTAATCTAAACAGGTAACTACATCTAGATTGTTCTACACCATCCTCTTTATTCCTCAGACAGAGCCTTCAAACGATGAATCCACAAATGTTCACAGAGACAAATCTACACAGAGACATTATTTTCAGTCCTCTCTCAGGGACTCACATTAATTTACATGAGTTTCTGGGACTGAATTCTACAAGGATATATTCAATATATTATTCATAAATAATTCTGACATGTGCTGAAGCAATCTGTGTTACTCTCATATGGCATCATATAGACTAGTGTAAATGATTTCTCTGATACCACCTCCCCTTGTGGGATGTACAGGAGAAGAGCAAAATACTCTAACTTAAGCACTTATAACTATATCCAGAGATGAGCTACTGCCACACATTTTTCTGAATTTGAGTCTAAAATACTCAGAAGTGTATTTTTAAAGCTTTTTTCACTGTAAGACCAGTACAAATATAGTCTTACATATATATACACAACCACACATATACATATCTACATATACAAAGGTACTTTAAAGCTTCTAAAGTACTTTTCAAGTTGTCATAATTTCTGTTATCCAATAACAATTCTCACCTTGCCTGAAAGGTGAGAAAAGCAAAATCCCTTTTTTCCAATATAACAGTGAAAATTATGCACCAGAATTCTCATATCCAAAACCGAAGGGTTTTTTCCAGTACAAACTGGTTTATGTGGCTGTTTCTCTAGTTAATCATATCTACATTTATCCAAAGCTGTTCCAACAGAACTGAAATCTTGCTTTTTTAAAATATAACACTTATCTGATTAGACAGTTTGGATTTCTTTTACACTACAGGCAGTTATTCTGAGGCTCCATATTAATTTCCCCAGTGGTTGCATAATTGGTTAAAATAATTTCTCCCTAAAATATAAGCATAAACCCACCATTTTTCCCTTCTAATTAAAATGTGAGCCATTTACTTTTTCCTAATTTATTCTCTCTGGAAAAAAAAAAAAAGTTAACATCTGATAAAACATTAATTTACTTCATTGTTGTATTCCTCCCAGACTTTTTAATCAAAAAGTGACTTGCTCTGTAACAAGTCAGCAGATGGAGGAAAATAAATCCTTAGAGAATGTTTTTCTCTAAGATAGTCTGGGGCAAGAAAATCTCAAGAGGAAACATGTACTTGCAGATTTATACGTGCAAGTTCTACGTTTATTAACTTACACTTACTGCAAGGGTCCTCCGCGTTTTAACAGGATGTGAGTCAAACTCTTTAGGCAGCATAATGAAATGTCTAGCTATGGTAAGGCTGCCTAAGAGTAAGATGACACCAAGAGGTTGCAACAGTGCATGTTTTAAGACATGAATTTATTTATCACCTCTTCTACATTAAATCATTGTTTTCTTGACATTCTTTACTAAGAATATGACTGGATTTTTTAAAAGCTTTTTTTTTACAAAGAAGAGTGAGCATTTGGTACACTTTCTGTACTGTAAGAGTGTAAACCAAGGCAGTTTCTGTGGACCACAAAGTATGTTTCAATCTAATTTCCTGTGGAAATTTTGGTCTGCCATGTAGTCATATTAATCATTTTGAAATGAAGTATTTTGCTCTGACCTCCAGCATATATTCAAATGTGAGATGGCATGTTTCACTGAAATGTGGCCATTATGTGCTACTTCTTGTAATAAACAGAAAATCAGTTTTATGTTAAAGCCAAAAGGGGTTTTTTTAGTCTCAAAAAGGCATCTGCTTCAATTGCTTTTTTCTCAGTCTCTGGAAATAATTATTCTAATTGGGATTCATTGTGCAAGGAAAATAAAAACAGTTTTGCATAAGAATTAGAATTTAAGTCTTTGGATAATATTAATTTGCAGAGGATAAAAAGAGGTTGAATGTTAGTAAGGAAAATGTCCCAAGCACTTCACAATGATGAGTCATTTTAACAGGTGAAAGACTCTACTTGAACCATGGTTAAGAATCTATTTGACAATAGGTTAAACAAACAGCTGTCAAAGCTGGTCTAACTAAGCAACAATCTCTATCAGAAAATAGAAATCAGAAATAGTTTATTTCTGTCCCTATGCATCTGGAATTTTCACTTTCAGACCAATAAATTTCTACTTGCACTTGGCATTAAGAAGATTCAAGTAATTTAAGAGATTCTGGGAAGGAGAGGAAGGACGTCTTTACAATTTCTGTGACCCATGATGATCCAGTAAAGCACTAAATCCTTTGCTTCACTTTAAACACAGTGAGTCTAATTGATTCCCGTGTTAGATATACACCAAAGTGTTTTGCTGTATTGACACTCAGTTGCACAAGAGGTAATTAAATATTTAGATAAGGGGTTCTCAAGTATATAGCAAGTGGGAAAATATATTTACCTTTAGCAAAATTAGCATACCTAAATATGTACATGTATAAGTGCTGCAATGTTGTTCACAATACTCTACAATGCCATGTAAAAACATCTGAGTTAATTCTTTTACAGAAGCTCAGTTCAAGTTTGTTGACAGACAAACAGGAAACCTGTGGAGGAACACTGGAGTGTCACTTGTAATGTCCAGACATTTTCTATTATCTAAATTTCACTGCTGAATTTAGAAATGTTCCTATGCTTTAGCAACTCTTTGGCAATAAATAACTCTTCTGTGATTTTACTTATCACTTGAACAGCTAATTCAGGGAAGTGTAAAGAAATGGGAGAAGTTTAAGCAAGCACGTATCTCCTTTATTATTAATATGTTAATAGTTAAGTCATGGAGATGCCTTAATGGGAAAGGCTATGTAAAGCTACCTCAAAATATGCTTGATATACTTACTAAGATCTCTGATTGGTAAAAGTATATGTATGACAGAGCCAAAGATAATTACTAACCAGTGATTTATGTCATGAGCTGTTACCACTAAGCAATCACATGCTGAACTTAAAAATCTGATCCTGTGACAGAAATGGGTTATTTTATTATTTTTATTCAGAGGAAACAGGCCTTCCAAAGAAGCTTGAGGAATATACGATATTCTTCAAAGGAGAAGAATAAATTAAAAAACTTTAAAGTCATCAAGTAGCCTAATTTCCTAGGCTTTTTTTTTTCTTTCTTTCCCCATCCACCCCCCGCACCCCAAGAGGATATAGTTATTATTCTACTCCAGGTTTGAAAGGTTCCAAAAGGAAACAAATTTTACTTATTCATCCTGATTATTGCCACATTTCAATAAAAATACTCTTAAAATCAAGCCTGCACTTTGGACCAATAAAATTTTAACAGACTTCTTAAATAATCAGCTTTTAAATTAAAAAGCCATAAATAAAAAGCTTTTTGGCTTATTTTTGGCTGTGTCAACCTAATTTCACTTAAGCAGCACAAATCAAGGTACGATTAGCTGTTCAAAGCATAATTATTCAAACTAAAATAAATCTTGTTGCTGAGTACAGCAGCCTTTGACATCAATAATGATAACTGAAGAGGAAAATTCCATTGAGACAGCTCTAGCTCTGCCGTCATTGAGGCATTAGAGAAAAAAATCCAACGTGTACAGCTCAATGCTTAGTATGTATTTCAAGGTCACTCATTCAAATCTAAATGAGAAAAAGTTACTATTTTTGATAGCTGATATATCATATAGAGTAAGTCTTAATGTAGTGACTAGTACTAAGTGTTCCTGTGGGAACATACATCATGTCAGCTAGCAATTTGATTAGCAGCAAAGGGAAAACATCACAAGAATAAATGAAAGTGGAGGATACACTAGTGTTTTTATGCATCCTACTCAGAGAAACTATATCATAAATTCTCAGAATCTGGAGAAATCAGCTATAAATATGTTAACAGGAAAGTTATTGAAACTACTTATATGAATTTTAAGTTGGAACTGAAGCATCAATCATCTCTACTAACTTCAGTGGAAGCTGTGAGAGCATTTACCAAAACAAAGATTTGTCTTATAATAGCTGAGAGTTTAATATAGACAAACATCCAGTGGAGAAAAAGAGACCATTAACACCTCCCTGCCCCCCAAAAGATCCTATATTTAACAGTGAGAATCCCTGATTCACTAAGATGAACTTAACTGGTGGGTTGGAGGTAGGGAGCTGGTGGGGACTAAAAAAAACCCAGCAATAAATCCAGAAATAGAGAGCTGTTAAAGGACTGGGAAAGGAGAAAGACAACCAAAGAAAGAAAAGGTCTGCAAAAGTATTCAGGGAATATTCAATTGAAAAGAGGGACTGAAAGCTTGAATTTAATAGAGGAAAATACAAGAAATTTTGAGATCACCATTATAAGCTATTTATTAATTCAGAAGACATGGCTGAATTTATCAAGCAAAAAACACTGAACTAGTAATAACAAATTCTTATGTAAAGAAAATGATAATTGAGAAAACACTATAAATAGATTTTTAAAAACAACTTGCCTGAAAACCGAGGAGTTTTTCACTAGGCTTAATATGCCTCTGAAATTCACATTCCACTGGTTGTATTACTTTGATGCCATCTTCATAAAAAACATAAAACATGTTCCCAATTCCCAGACCTTAGAGACAAAAACACATTGAAATGTATAAAATTAAATAATGACAAAAAAGAAAGTCCTTATCTTGAACTGAAAACCTAATCACAGTTCTGTAGGAGTTTGTTAATGTGTATAATGGTCATGCAGCTAAACCTATGGGATCTTTCGTTGTAAAACTGAAAACTCTAACATTATTCAGAATTTTACATAGCTTTCTCATAGTTTCAAGACAGTGACTTTATGAATACAGATCTAGAAATGCACAGTATGACAGGCGCAGCAATGAAAGTGATCTTGTGAAATCATCTACACTGAAATCAAATTAATAGAATTTCTCTACGTACCCTTTTTTGTTTTCCTTTGCTTATGGAGGGAGGACTTAATGTAATTTCTGTACAACATTGAAAGAGAAGGCCCGAGTCTTTGTGATAAACCCTTTCTTGGTATTTCATTCAGAAAAGGAAATATTCCCTCTTATTTTATTAGAAAGACAGAGTTGGGCAGATACTGATTCCAATGTTGAAGGGCCATAGGGCCCTTCTGTTTACAGAACTATTCAATCCTTCTTCCACAATGTTGAAGAAAGGCGTGATGCCAAGTTTTGTGGAGAAGGTGGGAACCAGATCTGTAGCATAAAGTCTCTCACAGTATCTGTGATCATGGTCATGACCACAGAAAAGGACAGTCTTATTAGTCTTCTGTGTGCCAACTAAGACAACAGTTGTTGATTTGCTATGTGAATGCTATAATGGATGATCAGTTTATATTCATAAAATTCTTTGAAGAAAATCACAGTTCTCATAAAATCATAACTATAACCATTCTGACAACTAAACTATTGGCTACAATGGTAAAAATCTGCATGTATCCTGGGCGCAGGACCCAAGCTTTCACTTGACATAACAATATTTGGTATAGGAACACAGAGGAGTGAAACTCATGGAATAGAAATTTGAATCTGAAATTCTCCTCATCCTAAATTCTGAGGGAAAACCAATGTTAATAGAGAGAGAAAACAGGTCTTAATACAAAATAAAATAATGAGAAAATCAAGAGGGGATAGGGGGAACACGTGTTTGCATATGTATGCATATATGTATTTATGTACACACAAAAGTTTACAGTGCCTGTTAGGAATCACATAGCTAATACAGTTGTTTAAAGTTTGTAATTTGTAGAAGGTTGTCAGGCTATGCCCACAACAAACACATTCAATTATCTTTGAGAAATCTTGTGGAATCATTTCCCATTTCTGGCCAAATTTTCCCAGAAAGAAAGGAGGAGCAGTCTCCAAGCCAATTCAAGTGAGGATTTTCCTCACATTATATCGAATCTCTATATTAATGAGCTAGCAAAAAGTGGGAGAGAAATTTGTCTATGCTGCATTTAGTGTAACATAGAAGCAGGCTTAAGTTCATGGAAAACTCCCCAGTCATATCTATTCAGAGCTCAGGGCAATATGCCCACTCTGGCCAGTGGGCACTTTTCTGTATGCCTTGGCAGATAAACCACACAGCCTATGTAAGACAGCATGTTAAGGTCTCTCTTTCGAGAATGCCTGGCATTGTATCATGTAAGAGCAGCTGAAATTTGCAGGTAAGCCTGACTGATGTTAGGCTGTCTGTACCAGTGAACACAGTGTAGAGATCTATAGCTGAGCAACTGGCATATTGTGCCTTGGGGATGAATATGTGAATGTGGCTGGGGACAAAAGAGGATTTTCCTTTCTCCCTCCTCTCATTGGCTGAAGTATATTATAGTTATTAGCAGGATAAGCAATACCAGAATGTGAGGAAGTAGCTGAGATGATAGCCCCAGGTGACACAGACATTTGATAATTAGGCTCCTAAAACCTCCACCTCTGCTGCCAATACTCCAAGATTTCCAATGTACAGATAATATTTATGTCTAATAAATAGCCCAAAGTTTTAAGGCTTTTTTTCCAAAGTCTGGATAATAATGTTAACTAAACTGTTCTACAAAAACAGTAAAACATACAGTATTCAATTTCCTTCTTCCATTTCAATACCAAGTTAAGGAAATCAGTTCATATAATGAACCTTTACCTCTGGATCCAATTAGTTAATTCTCCTTCCCAAATTATTATGACCCAAAACTCTTCATTTGAGTGAGTGGCTATAGATATCTGCACAAATATCTAATCTGCATAAATATCTAATAACCTTGGCAAGACACTTTTTCAGAACTACAGGAGCTATTCCTTTGAAGACTTAATTTTGTAACCCTCCTCCCACTAAACACAATCCTGCATATTTTTAATGCAGTGCCAGAAGCAATAGATAAACAGATTTGCTTTATTTAACCTAAACTGATATTTAAAACTGGCTAACACCCATTTTTTTAAAAAATGGTGGTGGTTTAGGTTCTTTTGCATATATACGAATATATTTCATTTATTTATATATTGTATTATTACTGTAATACAAATGCACCTTCAAAATCCTTTCAGATTTTCTCATAAAAGTGGTTTTGATAAGGATTTTGTGCATTGATGTAGAAATATCTCTAGGCACTAAGGCCTATGTATAGTTTCATGATCTTGACTCTCCTACTTATCACCCATCCTTCCCTTCCCATCTGTTAATACTTTCATAACAGAAAATGACAGAGTATACATGGCTCAGAGAACTTGGTGGTGATGTTTACTGTCATCTTCAGGGTATTGCTCTCTCCTAAAATATTTCCAAAGTTGTAATTAGTAACAGTATTTGTTGGAAACACAAGGATTTACTAATGAGAAATGCAGGAGAGATTGAAAATATCTGCTCGAGGAGACACAAAATCTGCTACTATACATTGCTTTCTGATTAGTTCCACATTAGTCACAGGGAAATTTGAATGTCTTTACCATAAACACTTTGGTAAGCTATTATTTTTAATCGGTCTTTTTTTGTCACAGAATTTAAATTTTCCTAGGTGCATTCTAATGAAAGTAACATATTGACTTGAGAAGACAATTATCTAAAAAAAATCAAGTGGATCTTTTAGATAATCATGCTCTCAGTTTTGAGATAAACCATACTTGATACTTTCCTAACAAAAGGTGAGAACAGCATACTTTTGAGAATTTGGTACAATCTCATTGCATACCAGCTTAATCATTAACAGTGGAATTGTATGAAACTCTAAACACATCATTTGTACTCTGTAAGGCCAATAGAGCAGGAGGAGCACAGCTGAGCTCCACTACAATCACAGAAATGATTATTTGTACTAGCTGAGCAACTGGTAAAACAGGAATAAAAAAATAAAACTAGTTCATATTTATAAATACACTGGGAAGGGCAAAGTTTACTACATTCAGACAATTGAAATATCAGATTTTTAAATCTTTAATTTAAAAAAAAATTAAAAAGTCTACAGAAATACCATTTCTAGCATGAATTCACAGCAAAGCCTGATCCACTTGTTATCTTGTATTATCCATCTTCCAATGGAAATAATTGAAACTGTTTCTTAATCCTGAAATATATTAATTCCTAAATTGCAACTTTGATGAAGATGAAGAATAGGCTACTTAGAGCAACAGAATGGGAACTCATGACAACCCTTAGATTATGGTATTTTTCTGGAATATGAGGATAATTTTTTGAGATTATGTCATATATATGAAAATTCTATCTTTTGCTTGTAAAATAAAATTTCCATGATTTTTATGTTAATAACACCTGATTGTGGCCTTATTTATATTTATCCTTCAGTACATCACAAACATCCATTTCCTGCCCCAATATTTATTTACAAACCTTTTGAGTATAAGAATAGAATGCTTGGTTTCATCAAGAAACAACAAGTATCTCAGTTTTATATTACTTAAAATTATAATTTTGTCAAATAAAAGAGTTTCATACAAGAAAATCAATCTCAACAGCATACAGGCTGTTTTATCACGCCAACAATTTTATCATGCCAACAATCAAAAGTTAAAGGTCTACATTTTAAATCTGAGCTTCTTGTTCTATATCTTTGAACAATTGTCTGAAAATTGTGAACAGCTTATTTCCTTCTCTCTCTCAAAAAGGAAAAGCAGTTTACAAAAGTATTAGCGTTTATAGGATTTTTACTTTGATTTTTTTAAAGTCGAATTCCTCAGTGTTGCAAGGGGTAGGTAATTACTATAACTGTAGAGTATGAACAAACAGACACATACATACTCAAAAGAAACAACAGATGAGCATTTCATCATACTACAGAAAATACGAACAAGAGTAATCTCCATTAGTACCTTGCTCTCGCCACAATATGTTTGCAACTGCAGCATGGAAGAGAAAGAAAGAACAGAAAATACAAATGAACAAGGGAAAACTAGAAATGATACATCAATTCTGAAATAATTACGATACTTTAACCTCTGATTCACTAAAGTACTCCTACAGGTAAACCAATGAAAACAGTAAATTAACAATAGTTCTCTGTGTCATGTGACAAAATTGTGATTAGCCATAGTAGTTAGTGGGGATAGGGCAAACCCCATGATTCCCACTAAATCCCTCCAACATAACTCCATTAGCCATTATCAATGGTGTGTTTTATAATCCATTAGGAAAAGCATGTGCACTTTTCCTGCACATAAATGATACATATTTAATGACAGGTGATGCCTTTTTTTTGATTTCCTTTAAACCCTGGACTTCGAAGAGATTGATTTCAGAGCATAGTTATGAGAGAGATATGTAAAATGAAAATATACAAAAGACATTTTTCTGTATGGCTGTAGTGCAACCATGCTACCAAAATTGTCATGTTGTGTAATGTTTGCCATTCTCTTTGGAGGACCAAGACTGGAAGTATAAGATGGCATGGTAACCAACTAAATGTTTACATTGATTTTTTTCCCTGAAAACAGATTTTACTTGGCCATCTTGTTTACAACTGGATTTTAGACCTTTGAGACCAATGAAATTGTATTATCCTAATATTGCTCTTTCTGTTTACAGAAGAAAAATAAAAGAAAGCAAATATAATCTTGTAAATTTTAAGTATTTATAACTCAGCATGCAACAGAATAAAATTTTTAAAACACTATGACTGAAAACCAACGCATATTGCAAAGTAATAAACTTAAGAAATTTTAAAAAACCCAAACACCTTAAAGGAAAGGGATACAACACACAAAACACATATATTACATGAAATTGGGAAGTTCATTGAAACACAGTGTTACATTAGTACTAAATACATTGGTATGCTTTAAAAAAAAAGTTTGGAAAAAGCAATGAAAGACATAAAAATTATGTTGGTACATAGAAGTTCCTCAGCTGCTGATAGCTGAAGGTTGAGAGTGAAAACAGGAACTATCACTCCAGAAAAGGCCTGGACACTAAGATTTTCCCAAACATCACTTGTATTTCAACAGACAGGAGAGGTAAAAACCAGCCCTGGGATACGATGCAGGCCTTTGAGTCTGGTAATGCAGCCAGTTTTGGATTCACCCTCTTATCTGTGCATCTAGCCTGAACTTCATGGTTTTGTCTTTGAGGATGTCCAAAAGATTTCTATGGACATGCTAAACAACATTCCCTACATCCACCCTGCCAGCCACTTGACTGCAGAAGGCTGACCCAGAATTTTTTCCTCTGTAAATCCATGATGACTGCTCCTAAACATCTTCTAGTTCTGGGAATAACTTCCAGGGTGAAACGCTCTATCTCTGTTCCAGAAATCGATGTGAGGCTGATGCACCTATCATGCCTTGGATTCTCCCTCTTGCCCTTGAAAAGCAGCGCTGGCTTTCTTACACTCTGCAGGAACCTCCTTAACCACCATGATCCTTCATAGATTGTCAAGAGTTGCCTCGAAATGCCATGGACCAGTTTGCCCAGTGCTTGTGGGTGCATCCTATCCAGGCCCTTTCACTTGTGAAAGTCCACTTCATTTAAATGGTCTCTATCAGATCCTATACACCATGGATAAAGAAAGATTCCTTGCCAGAGGATGACTTCCTTCCCAAACTTTCCCACTGGTGTCACATTCCTAGGAACAGCTTTGCCAGGAAAGACCGATGTGAAGAAACCTTCATTACAACTTCTCCCCTTCCATATCCTTTGCCACCAGGTCCCCATCCCACTCAGTAGGCCCACATTCACCCTTGACCTTCTTTTTCTTGCTGATGTCTCTGTAGAAGCCCATTTTTTGCCCTTTATGTCATTCACCAGACTCAGCTCCAAATGGGTTCTGGAACTTTAACATCTATCCCTACATGCCCAGACAGTGGCTCCAGATGCAGACCACAATTCTGTATTAGCCTATGTTATCTTACATGGTCTTTCCTATGTAATAAAGCAAAATAATTTCCCCAGGGCAATCTGGAGGATTTCCTTTAAAATTACTTTTCACATTGTGAGGAAATAAACATGTAATACATGGCACTGGAGGTCCCATAAATTCAGCCATAATGTTCTACAGTTTATCAGTGTTTTTCTTGGGGTGACATAGGAAAGAAAGTAAAAAGTAATTACAATTATGCAACTGTGTGGAACTGCACAGGTTCAAACAAAATGATTTAAGATGCTAAGTACAGAACTCATTAGTTTGTGTTAATGCAAAATGATATGTATGATTCTGAGTTTTGCTCAAGAAAAAGAGCAGGATAATAAAAGTACTTTAAAAGCCTCACATTAATTTTAAAATTAGGAAATCAGCTAAAAGAAAATTGAGACATAATTTAAGGATGCAATATATAATATCATAAACAACAGCCACCATCTCAGATCAAGAAACAGACCAAGAAACCTCACTTATTTTTTTAATCAAACCTATAACTTCTGTTCAGGAAAGATGTCAAATCTTGAGATAAAGAGTTCAATAATGGAACAAGTACAGGATGTATAGACCTAAAGTATGCTAAGAACATATTGTTTGCTTTCCTTTTTGTTTAAGCAAAAATTAACATTCTCAGCCACACTTTATACTAAATTCTGAAACATTCGTAAACTTCACAATGTAAAAATACAGAACTATTGATAGATCTCAGCAAAATGTTCTGGTTCCAAGACAGAACACCATCTTCTTTTTTGCCCTGACTCCACAGAGTTACTAAATAGCCTTAGGAGATGTACTGGGAGCCTTGCAGAAGACATTGTATTCCAAAAGTTTGTGACCTTGAGCGGGCCATGTCTGCTACACGGGGTCTTGTCACACAGGGAAGCCTGCATGTCACACAGGTACCTGCTGCAAAGCTGGGTGCTGGAGTGCCCAGAAAAACCTGTGCTGCTCACTCAGGGGTCTTATGACAAATAGAACATTGCAACCTGCCAGAAGATACACGGGGTTGCTTGTTACACCAGATAAAACCATCACAGAATGGGAGGGAGCAGGAACCTCTCCATGGACAGGATCTGTGCAGCTCGCTGTGGGGAAATCCATCCACAATTAATCCCATGCATAAATCCACAATGCCCAGCATGAGAAAGATTGGAAGATTTACTGACTATCTATATTCCTCTTTTTATTATATCTTATTAAAGCAGCTATTTTATTACACTATTTGTTGTTGGGCCTTTTACACTGTCATCAAAAAGAAATCTGCATTGTTTCTCCTTCTCCCTCGTCCCCCAGCAATGCAAAACAAGGGAGAATCCAACTTTTCTTGAAAGAGATTTTCTTTCTTTTTCTTTTCCCTTTTTTAAAGCACAGTTACAGTTCCATAAAAATCACTCTTCATGGTCCTTACACAGCTTTTCTATGGTTTTCTGTACAACCCCAGCCTTTGATTAGGAGCAGCTAACATAACATCTGAATGCCTGTTCTTCATCTTTGTTATACATTGTGTTTGTAGAATGGCAATAGATTGCACATATTTCACTAAACTCTGTCCCTAGTAATTCATGAAATTCTGCAGCAGACTAATAGCAGTGTAAATTCTTATCCACATTGGATGGAACCAACAATTGCAAAAATCCATGGTATTTCTAATACTAAATGAATGAGGGCACTGCAATGTCACTTTCCAAATAAATTCTGTATCCTTCTCTTTCTTATTTCATTGGTAATAAATGTCATTACATTCACTTTTCTGTCTCAATAGACAATTTCAAAGATTTCAACTATGTCAACTAGTGTTCCTCCTCCCTACTTTTCTTTTCTTGAAACATTCAATGCATTTTGGAAATAAAGTGTGTGTGTGTATGCAAAATTGACATTGAGTGTGTTTGAAGACTAAATGCAGCTCTTCCACTTCCTTTTGGCATTATAATTAGCTATTCAAATTTTCAGTTATTAGTATGCAATACTCTATATCCAGACATACTCAAACAAAATGGATATCAATTAAAACCTTAATATCTGAAAAATTTCATTATTTTCTGCACTAATAGAAAAATGCAGTTTAAGATGGCTTTAAAAATAGGGAAACCAGCAAAAAGATACTTTTCTGCATTATACAACATGCGAAATAAAAAAAAGTGGGAGAAAAATACAAATAATGTTAATTCATGGATATAGTACCATTGTTAATTCCGTTTCATCTCATCAAAACACAAGCACTGTATTTAATATTTTGTTATTATTTTACCCAAATTTCTATCAGAAACTAATAGCTGATTAAAAAAATCATTAGTCTCATATCAGCTGATTGTTCTAAGCTTTGCATCATGGGAAGCCACTGTCCCTTTCAATACCTTCAATTCCATGATGGCAAGAGGTCACAAATAGGAGTAATAGAAAATAGGACAATGAGGAAAATGTAATAAAGTCATATGAAAAAAAGCGTAGTTCAACATTATTTTTTGGAATTTTCCTATCACAATCTGCTGTACTTTCAATTGCATTAAAAACATAATTTCAAGATTGTAAGTTGTCTCCTTACATCACTCATAGCCAACACCATTGTCAACTGTTTTGATTAATCTCAAACACAGGATAAAGACAGTGTATATGTTACTTACTCTCTTTTCTCACATCTCTAACATATAAACACCTGCCCTTACGTTACAGCGTAAATTATAACATAATTACTACCTTTTCACTGAATCTCGTAAGTTTTTACTTATTTGTATATCAAAAATAATGATATTAAAAGTGAAGATAAGGTTGACATGAATTACTTTTTTTCTCAGATCAAACAGAATGAAGAATATTATGCTTTTAATTTCATTCTTTTTCTGTAAGTAATTTGGATTTGGTTTGTTTATATACCAATGCAAATATATAAAACCTAATTCATTTGTGAAGCCAGCATTTTTTCCAAGTTATCTATTTATTGCTTGCTTCAAGTATATTTAAAATAATTGTCATTACAAATTCTATCCAAATTCCAGTCTGTTCTTATGCTACATGCACTTCAATTTAATTTTAGGTTAATACAACAACTGAAGATCTGCTTTATGTATATTAGACTATTATTTATCAGTTAAAAGTCAACAGTTGACAATTTAATTTTGTTCAAATATGAACGCTACCTTATTTTCTAAGTTTTGCATAATTCTTTATAATGAATCATGCATAAGTTCTTTCCCATAGCACATTAGCTCAATCCAGTGTACAATAGCCGAAAGAAAAAATAGTTCATGAGCTGAATTACTTGAAAGTTTGAAATAAAGTCTTTGCCTACAATGCTGTCAACAAGTATAAACTTGTTTAGCTCTGCCATAAAATAAAATGCCAGCATAAATTATCTCTGAGGAAATTAGGTAAATAGGTACCATTCAGTATCAGATGTGACAGGAAGATTCTATTAAAATTGCATAAAGCCTTTCAGAGAGAATTTAGGCCATAAATCACAGTCAAAAGGCTTTTAGTCTTATTCCCAGTTCTAGACAGTGGAGATGCCTTGTTGCTTATGATGGCCATAAACCTGTCAAGTCAGTAGCATTCAGATCACATAATCTTGTTAGGTGATAAGACTAAGACTGTGCCTAAAAAAGGCACAGATAGAAACTGAGCTACTTAATGGCATGGTACAGTTATATATATATTTTTTTTAATTTAGTCCTAAGATATAGTGTACGAGGTAGAGAATTTTCTGCTTTTCATGACTAAATGAAAGGAACCATAGGATAAATTACTTTGCAGTATATGATGATCTCATAGTGGGCGAATTCAGTAACACAAGAGCCTATGGTTAATAACCAGAATAAAAGCTACTAAATATTAAAAGTTCATCAAGTACTTTCAAACTGGTTTTGGAAATGCCTTAATAGCGTTACTTGATAACTCTCTATCATGCCAGTTGTCTCCCCGAGGCGTGTACATATGTATCAAAAAATTTAGAGAAACACTTAAGTCATATTAATCAATCACAAACTGAACTGCACCTTGTAACTCAATTTATTGGAAATAGTTAGGAGAAATTAAAATATTTTAAAAAATAACAAATAACAAACCCACAGAACTATTTAACTTCAAAGGGAACAGCATGAGTTTATATGATCTATGGCTCTAGTATAGTAGAATTATTCTAAATTGAAACAGAAAAGAAACTAAAGCACAACCAAAGTACCTATCAAAGTTTTCAAGAAACAAACAAAAAATATGGATTTTTAAAATTACTTTACTTCAAAATATTTTACTAGTAGCTAAGAAAGAAAGTTAAGTACTTGAAAATTACTCCTGAGAACATTCACTTGTCTTTGGTGATGACTATTTTTTATTGTCCTGTTTTCTACACTGTCAGATTTTCTTTAGAAAAAAAAAATCTATATTCAGTGTAATTTGATATTCCATATGTGCATCAAATTACCATGATATATTCTACTCCATTATTTATATTAAATATTCCACTATTAGTTTAAGTCTTCCTTGTTATCTTTTTTCTAAGTTAACAAAGTGGTTTATTTAGTATATTTAGCTATGTATTATATTCCATATTCAGTTAATATTACTTTGAATAAAACCTGAAATTGGGACTAATTTCATGGGTCTTACTATTATTTCAATGGAATCTAATTAAATAAATAAATTCCACAGATGGAAGTCTTAATTTCTTCCTCTTCGCTTTGAAATTATTATTCTACTGTGTATCAACAATAAAAGGCAGTATCATGTTGCCCACTCCACCTTTTTCATAAATATATTGTTAAGATACACTGTCAAATTATCTTTGTCCTATATTTAAATTCTTCAGCTTCCAAATAGTTTTTCAACAACAGCAAGATGATGACTTTGGTTTGCTCTATGGCTTTTCTAGGAGTTGGACTGATCCAGTATGTTTGTGATTATCAAATGTAGTCATCAACAAAAATCTACAGTGGAGTTATCCATTTGTGTGTTCATGCTTTAAATGATGGTAAATCCAGTAGTATGCAGGACAAAGCTATCCATTAATAAAAAATTTGAGAGTCCCTTAAAATGTACCCACACGTACTACGAGCTAGAAAATGAAAAGCCATCTTTTATCAGTTGCTGCAGGGATGCTGGGCACTAGATTATAGAACCTGTTTACAAAAAGAGAGAAATTGGAGTCCTTAAGAAAAGAAGGAGTTATGATGAAATCCCATTTTTCTGCTAGCAGAAGAAGTTCCAGCAGTCTGACATTCCTTTATACCATTGCAGCAGCAAAAACCCTGGAAATCATCACAGATTGCTGCTAAAGGTAGAAGAAAAGCATTGTCCCATCAGAGATATTCAAGGTTTAAATTGTGCTGCTATGAACCAGTTGGGTTGTTTTTAATGTTCTGTTGACAATATTCTCCAATAAATATTTTTGTCCTGTATTTGTACAGGAGCAGGATAATAACTGAAACCAGAGCCTGATTGAATACCTTCTACCTCACAAAGGACGAAAAAGGAGGGTAAATGATGTGTAGCCAAGACAAATATTTGAAATATCCAGGTCCAAGTGCAGTGCACAGAATACTAGTTGAAAGTTGTTTCAGATGTTTAGTTGGGTAACTATTAGTTTTGAATACATTTCAAAATACGTCATAAATTTTAAGAGTGCCATAAAGTACCATTTTATCTGCTGCTACAGTTAGACTGGGGTATATGACCCAGACAAAAGAACAGACAACTAGTATAAAATTAAATTCAGTAAGAAATAAAAAACCAAGAATACAATTATAAGTCAGCTAATATGTTCTAACAGAGACCAGGCATTCACAGACAAACCTGATAAAGTTTTTTTTATGTAAACAGGAGACTGATGATGTAAAAATTCATATATTTGTAACTCATAATTTTGCTAAACATCTCTGATTTGCTAACACAGAATAGTCTGATTAAATATGAGTTATTAATAATGGAAAATATATGTTAATTGAATTAAAAATTTTCAAAATAATGAATCTAAAAATGTAGTTAAATCATTAGTAAAAGGTGAAGAAGAAATTTCTGGAGCATGTCCAGAGCAACAGATAGTGAATCATGTCTTAACCACTTTTATCAGTGATCTGTACACAGACACAGAATCATTTCCTAAATCTGTGAATTACCTGTAATGATAAACAACAACTTTAATAAATTGTTTGAATGACTTTCTCAAGTTTATCTTTACAATAAATTAAATTTTATCCAAATGGAAATATAGATGTCTTGGAAAACAAAGAACAGACTAAACCTAACAGAGAGGTGAGAAGGAGCAGGATTTGGAAAGTGAGGTCTGATAGCATATAGGAGATAAACATATAAACAAACTTATACTGCTGGTATTAGTGGAAAATAGTGACAATGATGTGGAAGAAAAAATTACCAAATATATATTTCTCTTTCCAGAACATTAAAGAAATAAATAATACATTTGCTTCTGCGAAGAGCAGTTCTCATTTTTAAAAAAACAAACTGTAGCAACTGTCTTGAGAATTCTCAAGACAAAAAGACTGAGTACTATGGCAACTGTCTTATTATGAGAAACATATATATTGTGTGTGTGAGAATTTGCAATCAATATTCATATATTCATAGGACAAGAATTCTTAAGAGGTCAATTTATTGGAGGGGAAAAAAAGAGACTCAAAGGAGGCAACTGAAGGAAAAACTCACTTGAAAATGGAAACTAAACATTACTCTGTATTAGTGAAGTTGATTAATAAAGCAAAATACCAAGAGTTATGAGGGATTTTTGACTCTTTGCATGTCTGACTCAGGTATATGCATCTCTGTAAGGACACACTTCAGGCAAATAAAGCATTAGATCTGTATTCAGGCAGAACAGAATGCAATTTAGTGTCTTGTGAAATGTAGAAGATAGAACAGGGTTAGATAAAATTGTTCCATCATGCTTAAATCTACGAATCCATGCAATACCTGTTCTGAAAAACAGAAATATATTGGAACGAAAATAAAACCAGATTTTAAACTGCTATTTGTATTTACAAATGTGATTACACCAGAGTCCCTCCAACACAGCTGAGCTGTCTCAGGCATTATTAGAGGATCATGACAGTAGGGGAGACTCTTGTGTCTTCAAAGAGATTTAGACCAGGTCATTAATCCCCAGAATGTTTTTACCAATCACCACAGGGGTTATTCAGCTATCAACCAGACCAGCTATCTCATTCTCAATGGCTTTAACTGCAGGCTTGAGGGAAAATGGAATTCACAGCAAAAAGAGAATTTGCAGTCTCTAAAGAATCAAAACAGCACAGTTCTCACATTCAGAAGTATTTTAGATGCTACTGCTATTATCAACATCAGAGGAATTAAACAGGATCTGATAATAGAGAGCAGTAGACATTTATCACGAGTACTTATAAGAGACATTTATATAGGTAATTTAAACTAGAACTTTCCATTATAACTTCACAAATCTAGCTAAAAGGATCCATGCGCTGGGACATAGTTGTTAAACAAATAAATAAAATTTCAGCTACAAAATGAGTTCATTGGTAAAAGGTACAGCTAAAGTTAAAGTATTTTAAAAAAACATGACTTCCTTTCTCTTACCTAAGACAATGTCAAAATGAAAGCGTGTTTCCAGAAGTCTTACTTTGAGCACACATTGAAAAAGGCTGATGTGCTAAGAGGAGCTCAAACTATCCTTGAGACTATCATCCACTATTCAAAATTTCACCTGTGTGAGACAGAACAATGCTTCCCTGTTCAGCGCTGGCATTTACTGAAAATATCTGGATGGCAAAGAATTTTCAGAGTATTTTCCAATCACTTCCATCCAGATTACCATCCTGATGATGAACCATTATCATCAAAGTATACTGACTTTTCTTGGTAACTGGACTTCAAATTTCTGAAACTGGAAACTTTAAAATAAACAAGTCCCTAGCACCCTTAATTGATACTTCAAATTGTATAACTTTATTTTTCCTACTAACATCACATTTCCCACAATTCATTATAGCTTTGCCCTCATTTCTTTTCAATTTATAATAAAGACACACGCATTACATGCATCTGTAACAATCCTATGAATTATGAAAACTTAGAAATATGATAGCACTTTTATATACAGACAGGTGAGGTAAAGGTTTGCTTATTATTTAACAATCTACTTATCCATAATGACACCGATTTTTATTTAGTCCAAAAAATGCAGTAATTTTCTCTTAGGATCTGTTTAAATTACCAATTTACAGAAAAATCTACAAGCCATGCCCTTTCTGCCACAGATTTTTTTTTTCTCAAAGCACCAAACAGAGTTTTCCATAAATTTGGGATGTATTGAAAGCGAGATTCCACAGAAAAATAATGAAAATTTAGTTTTTTGTGCAAAGTAACATTAAACCCCTAAAGTCTTCCCATGCACACAAACAATGGGTCAGATAAGTACAAAAGTGAACATTTACTTTGACTATCAAACTTTCTAGGAAATAAAATAAATGCACTGATAATGCATGCTAGTGTCACTTTTGAAATTACTGTCATGCTAAAGGCAGTGCAACTGTACTTTACATTTAGAACTCAACTGTAAAGTTCTCACTAAATTCTCAATAGAAAATCAACTCAATGTTCAGAAATTATTTTATTTTGCTTTGATTTTTATCTTATGTGATATCACAAAGGAGAAAAGCCCAGACTAACTGACAAGCTATTGAGAATTTGATCTTATTTTATTCAAAACACTATCCCTAAGATTTCCAAAAGGGAACCCTCTAATAAGGAACTACAAATAAAAAATTAAAGTGTGTCTGCTTTATTCTCTTAAAGGAGGATAAAAGCAAAATAATTCATTAAAATGTCATCAGTGACAGAAATAGTTTATATCAGATCATATGGAATCACATTTACATTCACCAGAGACTATCTTTAGAATGTAACTTGTGACCTACTCAACAGGCTTGAAATAAAAGTAGCTGTAGCATTGTGCTTAATATGTGAGGGTGGGCTAAAAAAAAAGCTCACAATCCTATCCAAGTGGTTTTATCCATGTAATTTTATTCCCTAATAACCCCTAATTTAATATATGGAAAATAGTTTGGGAGGAAATATAAAAACAAGCAGAAAAGAGTTAATAATGAGGCCCTTCCACTTCTAATATCAGTTCTCTAATGCTAGCAATTCCTTGCTGCAAAGATTTTTAAAAAAAAAAACAGCAGCTTTTTCAACTGCATCTACAAAAATGTGCACTTGTTAAGGTAATTTGTTTATGTGGTTGTGACAATGATATTGAGAGTCAGTGTTTTCAGGTTTTTTTTTTTTTTTATTAGTTTGTACCTTAGTCTTCTCACATGTACCAAATTGGGATTCTGAGCAAATTAGAGTTTAACATGTAAAAATCTGCTACACCTAAATTTTAATGTTAAAATTATGCATCTTTGGGTTTTATGAGTATTTAGACATGAATCAATTCTTGGGAAACTATGTTCAAATGCCAAGGAACATAATGGTAACATGCTTCCCTTCAACATACAACACAGAATTTGCAGGGCAAGTTCCTTCCATAAGAAGGAAGATGACTATATCTTTTGGATGAATTGTCTTAGAAATAATTCGGTTTCTATTCTGTCTTTCTTAATGTACAGCTTTCATAACACCAATGGTCATTCTAACAACTTACTGTTAGTAGCTATTACAGCATTTATTGCAAGCTGTGTTCACTGTATGGCATGTGATTTTACAAATCCTGCTAAGATAGCAGATCTAAAATTATTACATCATAAGTCCTGAAAAATGTGATCTGCATTGTTGTGGATATCCATACATATTCACAGCAGATTAGGTCTTCAGAAGATAAAATTACTTACCTAAAACACTTGCAAATTGGATGGTTTGCTACAAATATTTTGTTGTTAAGGCCAAACAAGTTTTAACCAACCATATACAAACTAGAGTTCATCAGGGTCTTGAAATTTGGCAATATTAACAACATTGTTCACACAATGCAAAAGGCAAATGGAAGTGGCCAAGCCACCTCAACTTACCAGATTACCAGAAACTCTGCATGTTTAAACAAATTATTCATCCTCAGGTGTGTTTCCAGAAATGCCGGAGCACTAATTTTCATGACACTTAAAAAACCCATGTTAAAGCTTTTGAAAAATTACAATTATAATTAGTGTTACTTAAAGCAGCTAAGTAAAAATATCAACATTTAGATTATAAAATTTTCCTGCATGGAAGATTTCCTCTGAAACATTTAAAGCATAGTAAACCTATATGTAACTAAACTCAATGTTCTGTGGCTTTGAAGTGTCAGGCAGANCCCTCTGTCTCAGTTTATAGCAGGTAGAAACTGCCTGCCCCCACCCCACTGCCAGGGGCATGTGATGCATCTCACAATAGGGTGATGGAAATGCAGATGCACCGCTCTGGGGGCGGGGTATAGCCTGGGGAGGTGCTAATGGCCCATTATCCGAAGGTGTCAGGCCTCTCTCCCACAGATGAAAATAGAATACACATATTTGGCTCCACAACCCAGGACACAGTGCTACTAATTCTGCCTCTGGATCCTGCCAAGTACTTGATACTGCTGAATAAGCTTTTAAATAAACAGGAATGTCTTTAGTTAATGCAACCACACTCACTAGTAAGATAACCATCATTTTACTGGATGTATTTCTAATAAATATGTAGTATTCATTGAAGTAAGAGATTCAAAAGAGAAAATGAACAGACAAAACCAACCAATCAAACCAACAAAAAATGGGTGAAGTATGAACTCAGGAATGGATTTTTCTAAGCAGTGAGGTAAGAGGAAAAAAATACCAAATTAAACAAATAATAGGGGAACAGGGTTTATAAATCTCACTACCATTTGGCAAAGGATAAAGAATTCAGCTTGTTAGTAGTGATATTGATTTATTTGGCACATTCAGCTCCAAACACAGAAGTGAATGTGTTCATTGTTCCTGCACGTTCCAGGCACAAGACAGCATGGGCAGGTTGGAACTAATCTGGACCTGCTGGGCACTGTAGGTGAGATCAAGTCATATGAAAATATTTCCTGTCACGTCATAAGGGCCAATTTTGACTTTTGGTATATCTCAAGAACAGACAAGAAGAAAAGGTCCTCCTCCCACAGCCCCATCAACCACTGGAAAACACACTAATATTTGCCATATATAGATATCCAGTTTCTTTTTCCCTTTGCATTCCTTTCATATGCAATACATCTATCATGAGGAAACCATCAAAACTTTACCAGCAATGCAAAAAATATGTTGATTCACAGAATGAATCAGAGATTTCATTTTATTTTTAAATATACTGCAGATTGCGCACTCTGCCTTCAGTGACTCTTGGATTCCATTAATTGACTTTATTTTTTAACTCAGCCATCTACACAAACTCATTTTAATTTATTTAACGTTTCATAGTTTTAATACTGATTAAATGTTTGAGTGTGGGCGACGTATTTTTATACTTCTCACAATACTTACGAGTCTTTCGAGCAGAATCTTCCACAAAGAGAGAAGAAATATCTTCATCCACCCCTGCTTCATTCTTTGCAATGCAAGTGTAAGCTCCTGTATCTTCATAGCGCACATTGCTAATGTGAACCTCACTACCATTTGCTGAAAGGAGAGGAAAAAAAATCAACATGCAGACATGCTAGTGCTTTCAGATTATAAATTCAGAAGGGTTTCTCTGCTCACACTAATTAAACCATTTTCATTCCTGAGTTCATAACTTGGAGGCATGCCAAATTAGTCCAAAGGTATTCAACTGGCTAGTGAATTACATGCACTATTTCATCTCACAGATATTCAGAGTGCCTCAGTTGATTTTGCACTTCAGAGCCAAATAGCGACCTGAGGTTTCATATATAGGTTTCATATATATTTAAATTACTATTTTTTTTTAAATCAGGTAAATATTAGGTTTTTATTATGTTGCATTTGGTCACTAGACAATATAATTTCCTTTACACAAAACAGCCCACGGAACATAACAGGTCAAACTTTCAATGTAAATAAAAATTTTAATTTGCTGCTCCTAACCAGGGGCACCTAGTTAGTTCTGGTTTTGTGTGACTGCAGTGTAACAACAGAGAAAACAGGTGCATTGAAATTTTTCAACTTCATTAATGTAGAAACTTCATGGGAAACCTCAGGAATTGCATGTCAGATTATGTAGGAAAGTCAACAAACAGTCCAGGTTTCACGGGCAAAGGTCTTTTAAATAATGTGATGTGAATAATTGTGTGAACAATGATTCATTGACTTTTAAGTGTACTATACTTGTTCGTCTGTAGGAATGATACAAAAACCAGTTTTATAGGTATTCTAAGTATGGACTAAAAGAGGAATTGTCTTATGGTGTAGCACCCTTCTAGCTTGAAGCAAGTTAAACAGGTAGTTTAACTCAGAAAAATCTCTGGGAAAATGTAATAAGATTTTCAAAATTTTCTTTCAAATAATTCCATGCTAGAAAATTGAATTAAATGTATTTTTCTTAGAGGAGAACCCTTTTAATTTATTTGTCATAAATATATGGGATGGAGAGGAAGGTGATAAAAAACTTCTCAAATCTCTAGGAGAGAAATAAGGAGAATGTTGCTATGGAAGAGAAGTTCATCACTTTCTACTCATAGTGGAAAGTGTTTCTGCAAGGCAATTGTTCACAAATATCCACGAGAGTTGTACATGAAATAACAGGGGTCTATGACACCTGCAGGAGAAATAACACTTCAGAGAAGCACTTGCCATGTCTGTCCAACTGCTTCTTACAGTGCAGGCTGTCCTATCCTAACCACACAGCCTGATTTTATTGATGAGTGAAAGTTTTGAAGGGAACACTAGCAGCAGGAGATTGTTTTTTCCTATGGCTGATCAAAAATTACCAGAAAGACTGAAAAAGCATGGCCATTTTATGCTGGACAGGTCCACTGATTTGGCTGAGCCCTGAAGATCCATAGAAATTAACTAGTGCTAAAGGTAAGACTTTCCTTTAGTTTTGGCTGGGGTTTTTTTGGTTTGGGGTTTTTTGCAGGTTTTTGAGGTTTGAGCGGTTTGGGGTTTTTTTTGTGGGGGGTGGTAGGGCTTGTGTGTGTGTGTATGCAATGTCTGCACTCTCACAGAGGTCTGCTGACACCCTTCAGAAAACAGCACATCCATTTCAGGTGTTCCTCATCCAGTCCTTTCTACTATCATGTCCCCAAATCTCATTAAGATTCTTATCAGTTCTGATTGGGACCAGGTCTTGGACTGCCTGCTCCACTCAGATACTGCCCATTTTCAAATAGAGAAAAGCATACAAAGAAAAGTTGGAATTTACTGGTAATCCTGCCAGTAAGTACAATCATTATTCTAACAAAAAGAAAGGAGAAAGATATGTGTCTTGGGGAGTAACTGGATGACATCACTTCTTTTGAAATGTTTTAGTTTAGACTTCAAGCCTTTTTTAAAACTATGGAAAAAGAGGAGCTAGTATGAAAACAATGCACAGATAAAACATTAGCAATCTGTACAAAATAAATACACCCCTTTACCTTGAAGAGTTAGCTGTTTGGACAACTTTGGAGTGATATCAATTCCATTCTTCAGCCAACCAAGTTGTGGGTTGGGAATACCTTCAGCGTGGCACCGAAGGCTTGCTGTCACACCTGGCTCCCTTGCCTGGCTCTCTGGATAGACTCGGATAACTGGTGGAACTGAACACAGAAAACAATTATAATTTAGTGAAGAACATTATCTTAATTTTAAGAAAAATAACTATAGGCAATTCAAAAGACCCCTGCAGCTATATATAACAACACACAGATGTGGTGCTCATCAGATATTCAGTGACATTCAATGCAGAATTCTGTCTCAGAAAATTTATGAAGCAGAAAAAATATTCTGTGAGAAAAACCTCTTTTCACTGGGGTATCAAAGGTTAAAGCCTCAATTCTAGTTCAATAGTTTGTGGTTGAGTAATAAGATTTCTATTTTTCCTTAGATTTCATTATAATATGACTAATGTACAATTAGCAAGTCATGATATGTTATACAGAGATTTTAATTGTCCTGTTTCACAAATATTATCATTTCATCTCCACTTTTTCCCTCTTTCCAAAACGCCTAGTAATAATCTCTTCTACCTGCATAAAACCTGTTCATAGGTTTATACTTCTGTATACCTTTTTTGACAGGACCTTCTGTACCCATGATACCACTTTCTCTACCATGCAGACTCATCACTAGCTTATGTTTAACCTGATTTCCTTCTAAAGTCCTTTCCTGCTGAGATGCTTTCCACTAGGTGCTCTTCAGGATATACTGGGCACCAGGATTGTTCTTCCCTGGGTGCAGGACTCTTGCACTTGTTGAACTTCCTAAATTCCTGCTGGTTCATTTCTCCATCCTGTCAAACTCCATACAATATCAGCATGACTCCATAGTCTATCAGCCACTCCTCCCAGTTTGGTGCCATCTACAAAACTGTTGAAGGCAGAACTCTGCCCTATTATTCAGATCATTAATTAAGATGTCAAACAGGACAGGTATCCTTGTGGGCAAAATGTCCGCACAGCTGGATAACCGTATTACGTGATGGGTGAACAACCTGCTCACAGGTCAGGAACAAAGAATTACAGTGATTGGGGTAACATTTGGCTGGGATCCTGTCATTAGTGGGGTTCTACAGGGCTCAATCCTCAGCCCAGTTCTCTTCAACATCTTCATTAAAGACTTAGACTTAGGATTTGAAGGAATATTGAGTAACTTAGATGACAACACCAAACTGGGAGAAGCTGTTGACTCCCTCAAAGACAGAGAGGTCCTGCAGAGAGGACCAACAAATGAGAGGTCTGGGCACTCACCAACTGTATGAAGTTTAACAAGGGAAAATGCCAGATTCTGCACCTAGGACAGGGCAACCCTGGTTGTGTGTACAAACTGGGGAATAAGAGGCTGGAGAGCAGTGCTGTGGAAAGGGACTTGGGGGTCCTGGTCAATGGCAAGTTCAACATAAGCCAGCAGTGCCCTGGCAGCCAGGAGGGCCACCTGTATCCTGGGGTGCATTAGGGACAGCATCGCCAGCTGGGCAAGGGAGGGGCCTGTCCCACTCTACTCTGCACTAGGACAGCCTTATCTCGAGCGCTGGGGATAGTTCTGGGTGACACAATATACAAATGACATCGAGCTGTTAGAGAATGTCCCAAGCAGGGCTACAAGGATCGTGAAGGGTTTTGAGGTGAAGCCACATGAGGAGTGGCTGAAGACACTTGGCCTGTTCAGCCTGGAGGAGACTGAGGGGAGACCTCATTGCAGGTTCCTTGTGAAAGGAAGAGTAAGGCAGGCACAGATCTCTTTGTGTGACCAGAGACAGGACCTGAGTGAATGGCATGAAACTGTATCAGGGAAGGTTTAAGCTGGATATCAGGAAAAGGTGGCCAGAGGACCAGAGGGTGGCTGGGCACGGGGACAGGCTCCCAGGGAAGTGGCCACAGCACCAGCCTGACAGAGTTCATTAGGTATTTGAAAAATGCTCTCAGGGCACATGGTGTGTCACTTGGGCTGTCCTGTGTAGGGCCCAGAGTTGGACTGAATGATGCTGATGCATCCCTTTCAACTCACCAGATTCTGTGATCCTGTTTAAGACTAGTCTTATGAGTTTCTTTATTAACAAATGATAAAAATTGTTGACATCAGTTTTCCAAGATTTGAAAACTTGCTGCAGTATATGCTTACCAATTAAAAGTCTTCTATACATACCACTAGTATCAGAGAGAGGACATATGACATCACAATGGACATATTCCTATTAGTAATCAATGGTTAAGCAAGATTTAAAAATTCTGCTATGTAGATTTTTTAAATTAATAACTATTTATCTTTAATTTTTTATAGAGACAACTTACTTGACATTGTTTCTAACAATAAAAAATATGAACTGTAAAAAGATTAAGGAAGTGTATTTCCTATTCACCAAAGTTTTGTTTAATGCAGCTCTAAAAATATGGAATACTTAGGTTGTGTCACAAAACACAGCTGGGTAGAGGATAAAGTATCAGTTGGTAATAAAAGAAGATAACAAGATCAAAAATTAACTGTGTCTATTTTGGCATGAGATTAAATATTTTCAAATCCTATTCAACTATTTACAAGAGATGTCTCAGCATGCAGTCCCATTAGATCATAGAAACGCCTTACATTTCTACATTGCAAGAAATACACAAATCTACTTTATCTCAGATAGGATGCAAATATCAGTAGGTTTCAGGGATATTTTAAACCCATTTAGAGAGGACAGTCTTTTCAACATAGTCCCAATATGCAAATTGCAGAAATGTAATATAATAACATGGAAAAAGGCAAAAAATTAGATAATATGGCTTTTAGTTTCCTAGACTACCAGCTGAGAGAAAGAGCACATAAAAATCAGAGATTTAAGGTTTTTCTTGATTTTCTGGAAAGGACTTCGCTTTCACGGAAGTAGATCTTTATTTTTCATCTCAAGCGTGACATTCCTACTCCTATTTCCCCTCCATTTCTTCCCTCTTCTGTCTCCTCTTGCATAACATCTGCAAGATGTTTATTCCACACTGAGACCTTGCCCTGCCCATTGTGTTCTTCAGACTGGTGCCTGCTTGGCTGCACACTCAGTGGTCTGAACATTTTTGGCGCCTCAGCTCCCAATCTCACTCTGCCTCTTCCTAAAGTCCAGTTTTCATGTCTGCTTGTTCAGCCTTTCTTGACACAAGGTCCTTTAGGTAGCCTGCCTCATGTTGTAGATTTCCTACTGCAGCAAAGCCAAATGCCTTATTCTTCCCCCTTGTCTCTGGAAAAGCAAGGATCTCTGCTTCCTTAGAGACAGGACTGCCATCACTAAACACTCTCAAGCATCTCAGCAACAGAAACAACTTTTAGGACCAAAGGCAAGGTATTGCAATTAGTTCTGTTCTGACTACATATGCCAGGATAAATTCTTGTCTCTTTTTGTGTCAGTGAAATATTCTCATTGCATATAACACCTTATGGGTATTTAACTACCTCCCCTTGACAGAATTCTACTGAGCATATGTGAAGAGAAATTTTTTTTAACAGTCCAATTTCAAAGATTTTTCATTGAAGAGAAACAGGAATGTATTAGTTTTATTTGGGCAAAAGGCATACAATATTTCTGATGCAATGTTATTGTTAAAAAAGTTTTAGAAAATATTACAACTGAATCAAATTCTTCCTAAACCAACAAATAAAAATCTGCATGACTAAATGTTATTGTTGCTAAACTGGCTACTTAAGGATTGTTAGCAGATGTGAAAGGGAGGAGAGGACCTGCTCAAGTGAAAGTATGTCTGACTTTTCTTTTACTACCCCTTATTTCTATTGTAGATCTTGTTCCCTTTAGCACTGTTTTCCCAGGAACAAAGGTTCTTGTGGGACAGTAGGGTTTATTTCTTGCCAGATCTTTCCTCAGCCACTCTGTATCTGATAGGTTATCTATACAACTAGAAACATTTTTCAACCCAATGTTCTGCATTATAATTTTTATCTCATATTACCCTGAAGCCTATTTTTAATATTCCACTATGAAAGAGCTGTGTCACTGAGGCATGCTGAAGACAACTGAAATGTAAGTGCAGTTGCGGGCTCAATCTAAAAAGTTAATTTGATGTGACAAGTTCAATGTAAAGTCTTCTTTTGGGCTTGCAAAAGGGTTCTTCTGAATCAGGTTTTTTGTTTGTTTGTTTTGCTGGGTTTTGTTTGAGTTTTTTGGTGTAACTGACACAAAATTAATAAATAAATATCACCAGAAATGAAAATTTAAGTACACAATTAAATGTGACTGTTCACACTGACTTTCAAAGAGACATGTTCTAGCATCTTAACCTAAAGCAGCTTGCTTTACAAGGGAGAGATCATGACATAGGTTCAAAAGGGAGGGGAGACACTGCATGCTTGTACTTAGCAGAGTAATGTGTAACACATAATTGAGTGAATTCTATATTCTTTATCTTTCAATTCAAAAAGCAATGTGAGACTGTTGATTCCAAATATGGTGGATATGCAACTATTCAATAGCTCTAATATTTGCTATAAAACCTTTTGATTATTATTTCAGCTGGGTGTTGTGTGGGAGGGGAAGGGAGAAAATAGCCTATCCAAGCCGTCTTGAATCTAGGGAGAATGCATCTGTTTAAAAAAGAAACAGATGATACCTGTAGTGAACAAGATTCTGCTATTGATGTATATAATAACTCTTGTTTAAACTGAGATGCTTTGGAAAAATAAAGCTGGCAAACAATTCTTCAGACACTATACAATTCCAGTTTACATCTGGCTGAGGGACTGGGCTCTCCTTTCTTTACCTTAAACTATCAGAACTGCTGATCTTGTTTAAGTATCATTTATATATTAGAAGAAAAATAAAGATCACACTAACAGACTCAAATTAATTTAGTCATATAGTCGCAGAGTCATATCATGAATTTGTATACATTGAAAGTTTTAAATATTATGTAAATACAAATAATTAAGACTACGTCATGAAAGAGTTACTTCTTCCTGATCAAAACCTTTTGGGGGTTGTGGGTTTTTTTTGGTTTTTTGTTTTTTGTTTTTTTTTTTTTTTTTGGGGGGGGGGTGGTTTAGTGTTTTTTGTTTGGTTTGTTTTTTTTATTTTTTAGTTTGGTTTTCTTTTTTGTAGTTTATATGAAAAAGTTAAAATATCAACTTTTGTGGTTGCTTACAATATTTACTTTACCATATTATTTGCATAAGAGTAGACTGATTTTTTCACTATAAAACAAGTCTTTTACAGTGCTCATTAATGTATTTTTAATACTCCAATGGAAGCTCATTATTCTTTAGTACTGTGCCAGATAATTCAAAACTAAAAAAATCTTAGGTTTTAATCTTAAAAGTAAATCAGATTTATATATATAACAATTGCACACCAGCCTAAAATATAAGATTTTTTTTCCTAAGAATATATAGCTGTACATAAATGGAATCCAAGAAAGAACTTAAAATATAATTACATTGTTTTCATTGAACCTTCACATTAAATCTTTGTGATCAACGTAGTCTCATTATCCCATTAACCTTTTGACTGACTCTCTAGTTAATACAAGTATCATTATATTAATTAGCCATTATCACAGCTACAAGTACTGACCATCATGCCTGTGCTTAAGAAGATTATTCCTTAGAAGTACAGATCTAAACTGTGGAAGAGCTGCTCATTTGACCTTTAATCTCAGTGGATTTAACTCCATTTATCCACAACATGCACAGCAAATAATCCTATTGCTCGAAAGGACTCTTTTTCCTGTTTCTTACTCCCCAAATTATTAACATCCAAAATAATTTAGGAAGATACCATCCCAGTGCCAGCTTTTGGAATAGCAGCTATCTGAGCTTTACAGTGGTTTCCAGATGAAAAACCAATTTCTTGGCAGAGACTTTATGACCAGAAAAACCTACATTTGTCTTCCTTCACCTCTCTCAAATTATGTTTCTTGATTTTTTAGTCTTTCAGAAAATCTTCTTCAACCTGAGTGGAGTTTTGCCTCATTATGTACTGAACTGAGACAAACATGAAGAATTCTAGTATTTAACTCTTGCTATGCATTTCTGGAGGATTATTTACACACTGGACTCGATAAGGAATGTGTTGACAAGAATACAATTTGGTTAATAATTTAGGGTAAACCAAACCCCATAAAACAGAGGAGAATGTTGGTCAAGAACCTACTAAAGTGCTCAGCTTACCAATAACTCTGCTATGTCTGCAAGAATTAAAATATTAATAAGCTGCACTTCAGTCTGCTCACTAGTTTAGCCAGTAGTTGCTACCTGGCTTTTTAAATGACAGAAAATAATCCCAGAAGAAAAATTTGGAGGAAAAGATGTTGATGCCATGTCCCCATCAGCTCAGGGACAACACTCTATGTACACTGTTTTCTGGTTCAGAAGGGGAAGAAGCTGGGCAAAAAAGTTGAAATAGATGGATAAAAAAATATTACAAGCCAGCTTCCTGGAGAAACATAACAGCAGAGACAAAATGTTTATAAAACTGCAAACAAGCACTAAATGTCAAAATATTTTAAAACGTGAAGCTATTAACAACAGAAAAGGGGGGAAAGGCTATTCAAAGAAGAATGAATCACACTAGAAGTCAAAATAATCTTGAAAGCTGTATTTCATATATATATACATGAAAAAGAAGAATAAAAAAAATATTTCAGCATTCTTGGATGAGATGTTAAAATCTGCCTAATAAGGGTTAGTAGCTGATTAATAGCTAACAAAACAAAGAATGATGGTAACACCAGTGGCCAGGAAACTAGGGCTAGAGTATGCCTCAGGAGAGAAACAGAGCCTCTTAATGCAAAGTAAATTTGGAGAAGATTGAGGTCAAACATGATTCTGGATAGGATTAAACAGCAACATGGAATGACAAACACTGGTGTTTACGGCAGACAGGGAGTCAAAGATAAATATGAATTGAAATAACATGGAAACACTCTAAAAAAATACATTAAACCTCAATGATGATAAAACAGACCCTTCATCAGTGGAAAAGAAATCCTTATGATAATTTAGGAAATAAATTGCTTATAGTAGAGGGTACACCAGCTCTAGAGTAGGTAAAGACCTGTCTTCAGAGCACCAGTAACAAAGCAGTAACAAATCTAACTAAAATCATGGTTAGATTTCCATATTATAAATGTGAATTTAGAAGCCTACATCAATTATAAAATATTCAGGGAAGTGCATTCTATTAATCTTATATTCAACAAAACATTCTTAACACAAGAAACTTACACATTTATTTTTCCCAGTGTGTTCTCCAGGTTACTAAATTAATACTAAAAACTAAATCTGTGTATATGCATATATAAAACACTTACTGTTCTGCATAATACCACAGAGTCCTCTGGACTACCTCTACACCTTTTAATAGTTATTCTATGGAAGCAATAAATTAATTTATTGTGTTTCACTGTTTTTAAGATTATTTGAAGGAGAGCAATGAAGAAAAGTTTATATACATTTTTCTATTAAGATGTAACACAATACAAACAAAATGTAGAACAGAAACAACAGATTTTCTCAATAAAATTCTTATGACTTGATAATTAGAACATTTTTTCTTACCAGTCACTTGGAGAATATGAGTTTGATAGAGCTTATCATACCCATCAGCATAGCAGGTGTAATTTCCCATATGAGTTGTGGTAACCTTAGTAATGTACAAGGACCCATCATCTCCAAAATCCTACCAGGGAAGATTAAAAACAAGGTCATCATAATTAAGCCCACATCTCTGCAGTAATTATGCTCATCATCTCAGCAACAAAGCTGTGATGCAAATATCAGACATCACACATCACAAATTTTAAACCAGACTATCTGACAGTAATCTGAAATTCAAGTATTTTACTTGTGAATGGTGGAGTTGTTTAATTTTGCTACATATATTGTGACTGTAAAAGAAAATACATCTTTTATTTTAACAACTAGTTAAACTTGGCAGAAGCAATATGTTTATTTAGCTATGACGGTTATTTGCAGAAGAAAAGCTGTTGAGGATTGTATCTGACCAGAGAGAAAAACTAAATCTCTGTAAAAAATAAGTTAAATGACATCCTGTGGAAGTGTTGCCATCCTTCGTAAGGAACCGACATGAAAAACAAACAAACAAACAAACAAACCCTTGTTTTTCTTTAATTCTTCTCATTAGATTCAGTGATACATTACAGAAGCACTACTGCTGTAAACTGATTTCAGGGATCTGGGATTCCTGAGAGAGTTTGTGAACAAGACTGAGGCAAAGGAGGCTTTCAGTACATTATTGTCTTCTACTTCTTTTGGCACTGTGTCCCATGCCAGCTCAGCAAAAGGTCCATATTTCCCCCTGTCTTTTGCTGCTGACATAGTCCTGAAAATCCATAGACCTTCATATCTCTGACCAGATCCAATGCTGGGATAACTTTATCTTTCCTTATCTGCACATTCAGATAGAGGAGTCTCCTGGTTCTTCCTGGGTCACCTGTCATTCTTTACACTTTTTTTTTTTTAAATTTGAATTCTGTCAAGAGCTCCTTGTTCATCAATACAGACTTCTGTCTGCTTTTGATTTATTATTCATTGGGAAAGCCTGTTCTTGAGCAGAGAGGAAATAATCCTTGAAAATCAACCATCTCTCTTAGGCACGTTTTGTTTTCAGCATGATCTCTTATGGAATTCTTCTAAGCACATCCTTGAACAGGCTGAAGTCTCCTCTCTTGAAGTCCAAGGTTATGTGGCTTTTTGCCTTGCTGTCTCCTCTTAGGCTCCTTGACTCTGCCATTTCATAGTCAGTGTAGCCAAGGTTTGTCCTCACCTTTAAATACTTTAAATTCTTCTTTGTTTGTTTTTTCACAAACTTTGTAACCTTCTTCATAAAGTTGTCAAATCCATGAAGACTTTATCAAAAGCTTGCAAAACCAAAAGAGTCATCTACAATACCTCAGTCACAAAATCTGTAAGTTGCACAGTAAAAGAACTTTGATAGAAAATTTAATTATGTGCTGCTCTTACATTCCGTCCTTTGGATCTTAAAGATGACAAAGTACTAGGTTACATTAACCTCTGGTTCATTATGACTATTCTTGCATGACCTCACCTACAACTTTCCCAACTTCTTGGTATTTATTTTTTTCAGTTCTCACTTTCCAGTTTTTGTTCTTACTCAAAGAATATAATCTCAATGCCTTTATGCACATATTTCATTCATTACGACTTTCACAGTAACATCTTGAGTCTTTTTGTAGACTGAAATTTAAACATGAAAACTGAAATCTCTATGAAATTCCTTTTAATTTTTGTTTTCTTTCTTTAAATGCACTCAAAATATTATTCAAAAAACATATGTCTCACTGTATTTCTTCATTCAAAGATGTGTGGACAACTAAATTTCACATTGAGCAATTCTGTGCTTCCAGCAATTCTGCTAGTTGTTCTTTGAGAGAAGAAAACAACTCACCTAAAAATTAACCTAACTGTCAATAACTTGACTTTCTCAAGATAACTATAGTTTTCTATATTGGCACTTTGGTTACACAAAAAATATTTCTACCAAATCTTCAATATACTATTACATATTACCACTGCAAAGATCAAAAAAGGGACCTTCTTTAAGACCTCATTTTTAACTTTGATGATGGGAACTAATATCACTGGATTTCCCTTCAGAATGACCCACCTGACTAACTTCTAAAAACTTCCTTATTGGATGTTTTGATCTTTATCTCTTTCTAAAATATATGAAGCAGAAGATCAATTTGCTTTTTCCCCCTTACTAGCTGAACACACGTTTCAAAGTGTTCCTCTTCAACAGCATTATTAGTGGAAGATGAAAGAACAGCTATTCAAAAGAGCCACACTACAGGTACTTACATTTTATCTGGAAAATGGATATTGTTATTGCCATCTAGAATTTTTTGCCTAAGCTCTGCCAAAGGTATTTGAGAACAAAACAAGACATAGTATGGAGTGTATAAAAATTCAGCTGCTACAACGTAGTATGTAGACTAGTTTACTTTAACATTCCTTATGCTAAATTATTAGAGATTGCTTTGAAGCATACTTACCTGTGTCAGCTCTTTAATTCATTGTGGCACACGATATCTTTAGGTACCACAGCTATTTTCTAAGTAAATGGGTGCCTGTGATATGGTTTCTCCCTTCTTTTTCATAGAAACCATGGATGAAACACTCCTGTGGTTATTTTATATTCATATTTCATAGAAGTCTCACATGATGATACTCAGAGAGTTAGAATTTTAGGGAGAGTATGTTTTGTTGGTTTTGTTTTGAGTTTGTCTGGTTGTTTGGTTTACATTTTTTTTAAAACTAAAAAAAATGTCCCTAGTTTATTGATATACGGAGTTCAATGTTTGTTTTGTTAATTAAAGCAAACTACTCAATACAAAGTGAACTTAATGTTGTTAGCAGCATTTCAAAAGGGATGGTGAAGTAAAAACAGAGCTACTTGACACTGCATGTTGACAAGTATTTAGTGGTTTATTGACTAACTCACAAACTAAGTAAGTAAAAAAAAACCCTGTATCTATACTGACACAAATATCTTTGAAACAGGGCCTTCAAACATCAACAGCAAAAAATACAGAAAATGGGATTTTTACATTTTGGAAAATATATTTTATGACAGTAAAAAAAATGCTACCTGCTTAATTTTTGTTCTCCTACTGTTCAAATGGAAATGGCAAGGTACATCTAAAATTGCATTGAGAAACTAATTATTTTTGTCATACTTGAAAAGATAGAATTGAACAATTATCTTAACAATGATTCCACTACAATTCTGTTCTCCTGAAGAACTTGACATTTTACAAATCATGATATATATTATGAATAATGAGCAAAATAATACGGAAAAATACTTTCATTTCATAGTGAATCTTTGCTTTCTCTCTTACTGTTTATAAAATAGAAACTAAAGGTGATTTTTGGTTTTGAATCAGCAATTATTTCCTTGAGGTGTATAACCTGCTTCCATATGCTAACACTTTGCATATGAGAGAATTTATGATAATTTCCCACCACTTCTTCATTAACAGCTCAAGGAAAACTGTTCCTAGCTTTCTTCCCACAGGAGAACACACAGTGAAACAGAGTGCTTGAATTTGTTTATCATCACAGAAGCTAGGAGTGGTTTTGGTTTGGTTTGTGGCATTTTGGCAGGTTTATTTTGTTGTTGTTTTTTTGGGGGGGTTGGTGTTTTTTGTTTTGGTTTGTTTTTTTTTCCCCAGCCCTTTTTGCCCACATATTGCTTTCCTAAATATTTTGGGGTTTTTTTGGCTTTGTATAAATAATAATAATAAAAAAAGTACATAGGCTATGTGAACTGAAGATGTGAATTCTTACTTATATTATCCTCAAACAGAAAAAAAATTGTTTTGTGCTTAATAAATGCAATTAGTGAACACCAAATATTATGAATTCAGAGCTTTCCCCATTACCTTTATTTCTCTTTGCAGTCTAAAGACAAATCCACAACAAATGAAAAGAAAATTATATTCTTTGGGCTCTTTTTTATTGATGGTTATTGGAGTTATAATAGTTCAATTATAATGATATCACACTCTGGGTGGGGACATTTCCCTTATTTTTAAAGGAAAATCTTGATTTTTTGAATGGGGTAAGACAAAAAAGCCCCACATCATCTGTCTCTGAGCTGATCAGGTAGATAATCCAAATCTAAGAATTAAAATTTTGTATTGGTTTCCTTGGGGAAGGCTGTATCAATAATTGCAACCAAACAAGATATTTTCAGAATAACAGTTGTTTGCTTGTAAAACACAACCAGTATACATATTCCCCTTTACTTCCTGTACATCCCTCCAAGCTTTCTGCATTTCACTTCAGTCAACTCAAGGAAGTACCAGTAATACTAATGTCACATTTTTGCTCACATTTTACATACTTTTCAGTATCTCTAACTTCCTTTATTACAAGGACACGGAGAGTAGATAACCTTTTGAGGGCTAACTGAAAACATTTTTTTAAATAATTATTTGTGTATGGTTCATTTGCCAGATAAACTCAGCCTGGGTTTTCATGCTAATGTCAATGTTGCAACTCCTATTTTCCAAGTAATCAGTTTCTCTGTTCACACTGGCAAAGCAATGCAACTCTGCACTTTCTTACTGACTGCCACAAATAAATTATATTCCACAGAGAAATCTGAAAATAATTGCATTTGGCAGAAATCCAAGATTTTTTAAAACTTTTCCTTCTAGATTAAGAGAGAAAACAAACCCTTCATAAACACAAATTTTGCATACCTTCTTTCAGTCTCAAATTTTACAGTTGCAATAAGAACAAATCATCAATCTAATGTAAGTCCATTGGTTGAAGAATCAGCCTGACAGAAAATTGCAAATCATGCCAAAGCTTAAAGAAGGAAACTACATAAGCACTAGTACAGTATATGCACTAGAAAGTGACAAAATCTTAAAAGAAACTGTTCTCAAGAATATAACACCGGACACCAATTTGGCTATTAATTAGACTATTAATGCAGGCTAGTTTTAGTCAAAGGAAATTAATCTTCCTAAGCTTCTTTTACAGTCATTTGAGAAAGCTCAGGGTAGCAAAATCCTTTTATGGGATTGTGGATCTGTCACTGCTCACTGTTTTAGCTACCACCCACCTCACTCTGCTGACCATGAAAACAAACTTCCTAGCTACAATTAGACATACCAAGCATTTCACTGGTTCCTGTTTCTTGACACCGGGGAGAACAGAAAGAAAAAAAGCAAATAATGACTGAATTTAACAAAGGCTGTATCTCATTATCATGCAATAGCTTTACTAGCCTTACTCTACTGATGACTGGGTAAAGCAGTGATCATTTGGTGAGTAATTCAGAACATCTAACTGAATCTCCAATGCTGAGAAAATCTTCATGCATACCTTCCAAAGCTTGTATTACAAATGGTCAAGGCAGAGGCCACCCTCTATTCTCGCTTCCTAAAATAAGACTTTGTTATGCTTGAGCCCAGGCCAGTAGTTGAGTTGATCAGGATTTGGCTATATTCAGCAAATCTGAGAAAAAGATTATTTCTCTGACTATAAATGAATACAAGAACACTGTACCCATTTAAATAATTAATCAGATATGTATGATTTTTCCCTTTATTCTCTGGGATACCATAAGGACTGCAATTTCACTTCATGAGGAAATAGAACAGCCAATAAATGGCACTATCCATTATTCTACAGAAAACACGCAACCGCTGAGCGCTTTTCAAAAAATATCAGTCGATTGGTTTTGCTATTTTGAAATTCAATAATGTTCAAACCTCCCAAGAACCTGAAGAGGGGTGACACAGAAAAGTGACACGAAATGCCTCAGTGCTAGATCACCAGTGAGAATAATGACTTCATTTGATCTGTAGACGTGTAAAGAGAATCTGGAATTTTTTTCTTGATTATGGCAGACACTAGACATAAGTGAGAACTTCGGCAAAGTACTAGAGTTCTTGAGGCTAGCCATAAAACATCACTAACCTTTTACTTCCCAAAAACTGTAATTTTACTCTATCTTGTGATGAATCGGCAATAAGAACTGCTAATTTATTTAGGCATGCAAAATCTCCAACTGAGTGGATGCAGTATATTTTAAATGGAAAATTCAGTATGCTCTGATACAGCTGTCTTTTTATTGCTTCATGTTACAGAGAGATCTTCAGAATGACTCATATACCATTTAACTTTTACTCATTTTTAACAAAACAAATTGTTATACAATCAGATTTAATCAAATAAACCTATTTGGCATTAATTTCTCATATATTTTTCAAATTAAACTCATAACCAATGAAATGAATTTATAATAATTACCCAATTACCACAGTTTATTATCATTCCTCCAAACTGTTCTTTTTTTTTTTTTTAATCAGTTTTAATTGTAGATGTATTTATTATTACACTCCAAGCTAGTTCTATAAAGAGAAACTAGCTTTGCACTGTGCAGTTTACTTGGGTCATATTCCAAAGCATATCTAAGTGTTAGGAGGGCCAGAGAAGCAGAAGTGCTGGTGTAATTTACCCTCTAAGGTGACTCAGTTTAGAATTCGATTTGTGGAATGGGCTTTTAGCAAACACATCCCCATTTCTACTTTCCATCTTTAAAGACATTTTATTGTAGAAAGAATGGAATTAAATCACTGAATATTCCCTATTTTATTCTGATTCTAAAAATATCACACTGTATAACTACATTGTGCTAAGATTTAAACTGTTTTCAAATACTTATATTACAAACTATTTAGTTTTAAATTTACAAAGTTTATGGGACTTTTTGATCTTCTTGCTGCATAACACACTGGATTTTAGTTTTAGTTGCATGAGTCCAAAGCCCCTTTTTTATACTGAAAATAATTCAGATCTTTTTTCCTGAACTGCAGTCATCTTAACATAAAAGAACTAATTTTATTTCACAAATTTCTCCAGGTATTTCTTTACAAACTCATGGGAATCAAAAAAA
>VWYO01023576.1:232252-266103 GCA_013400275.1 Rhadina sibilatrix | reverse complement strand
AAAAAAAAAAAAAAGTATTACTCAAATTTTCATCCAATTATTATCTAGTCCATCCCATGTATTTATGAATTATCCAGGAGTGAGACAGACAAGTAAGTAGGTAGAGTGTCTTCAAGGTTTATGCAATCTACAAAAGCCCTATGGGATAAATTTTGGGTTGTCACAAACTCTTTTATGTACATGTGATAAAGCAATAAACAGACAACAAAAGAATTTTTCAAGCAACTTTCAAGTATCTTGCAGACAAAACGATCTAAACCAAAAAAGATAGAGATTGGTTGAGAATCCTCTACTACGTGGCAGCTGAAGAGGATATACTGGGGGAGGTGGTGGAGAAAAATAAAAAAAATAAACCTAGTACCTTTAAATGATTTAAAAATCAGAATTATTCACTTTGGCCCATTTTTAGCATACAACAGGGAAACAAAGCATAACTCACATAAATTTTCTCAAGTTGATCTCTCATTTTAAATGCATCATTAATGTATGATCTAAAGACAACAGTAGAAAGAAAACCGGGCCAGTCACACATTACTTGGATTATTAATACAATCCCACTTGTGTCAGTTTGTTATCAAGTATAAGAAATAGGCACATACACACTTTGCATGATATTGGATGTAATTCCCACAAAAAAACGTTTTTTTTCAACTATACACTTGATTATATACGACAAAGGGAATGACATCCATTCCTTGCCATCTTTTTCTCTTTTCTTATAAAATAGAAATATTGGCAGTTTGCATGCCACCACAGCAGCTTCACTTAAGGGCTTGGCCAAGATTGACACATTCAATAACTCTGAAATATTCTCCTTAGGGCCTTTTAAATAAACAGCAAATTCCAGTCACTTGAACTAAGCACTCAGTATGAAATGGAGTACTAAAAATAATGCTGAATTTAAACTAATAAAATACTGAAAGCTGAGACAATTTACACTTAATACTAATCTTGGCTATCTAAGCATCACACACACACTGCCTTTGCTCAAACCACTAATACAACAATCCATGTCCATCAGTCTAATTCCTTATCACAAGAAATCTTTACTGGCAAGATTGATTCCTTGATATCAGTGAAAGAAAAGACACTTCAAGGTCATTGGCAGCAATGTTTTACTGTAAGCACAGAAACTATTTACATAGGAGAAATTCTTTGGATTTTGTTTTGGAGTTAGGTTTACTGTTTGTTTTCCATCTCTACAGAAATGAATTGTGATACTTTTTAGTATCATCTCTGTATCATATGGTTCTGGTTTCTGATCAGATTAACTGTAAGCCATTGGAAAAAACATCCTGGTATAAGACAAGAAAAATTACAGTATTCAAAAAGTTTTCAGGAAAAAAAAATTAAGTTTTAATATTATTAATATTTAATATTAACTAATTAATATTAAGAAAAAAGTATTTAAGCATATAGTGACACTGACAAATGTATTTTCTAGAGCTGTATCAAGTATGACTTCTGTTCTTTTACTGATATGATGCCAAGATGGTATGATAAGCCTACAGGTATCACATATTTTGATGGTTGTTCATACACAAAGACAATAGCATAACGCTAAACTAGCAAAATCTCACTACTTTCTAGACATTATTATGAATAAGATATTTCTGCTTCTTCTTTCTGTTACGTGTCTTTCTGGTACATCTAGTCTGTGTTCAAGTCATAAAATGAGGCTGGAAATTCCCCATTTCAAAAGGGTTTGTGAATAATCGTAATAAATATTTTATGTATGCTATTAACAAATAAATCTTGCTGATATTTAGAGACTTTTCTTTTGTTAAATGACCATATTTCTTATACATAAAAAGTTTACAATAGCTTGTTACTTGCAGGTAAACTGTGTGTTATTTAAAAGCAAAGTACCTAATTGAGGTATATACGTCTCCCATGCATTACAACAGTTCTAAAAAAAAGAAAAAAATGAACACAAGTTCTTTCAATTGCACAGTTTAAAAATAAGACCACAAACTCAGCTAAATGAAACGCTTATATAAAAATTTATATGCAAATGAGAATATCATACTGAGTCATGACCACATTCCTGTGCTCTCTTTAACAGGTTCCCTCTTCTGTGAGACATCCATTACTTCAATTTTACTACTGCTCTGCCAATCAAAATAAGCAGTTTTCTTCTGCTGCAACAATAGTTAACTCTTTGTTAATACACTTCAAGTTTCTACAAGATGTACCAAAATAATTTTATTTCTTTAGTACACCATTATTTGTCTCCTGTAATTATTTTTTGGGTTTTTTTAATACTGCTTTCTGTAATGGGCCCAAAATTATTTTTAGAAAATCAAGTCCTTTACAAAACATGAAGCTATATAAATATATATTTTTTTTTTCATCCTTGTTCTTTGCCTTTATTTTAAACAATGAGACAGCACTATTCATTAGAAAGATTCTATGCTACTGTCACCATATAAAACTGTATTACTGAAATACCATAATATGATCTTTTACTTATATACAGTACAATCTTACTTTGGAAGACTGAAATGTACAAAAGTTCTTTTTCTCTAGCTAACCCTTGGTTTCAATTATATTTTACTCCAATTATAACTCTATCATTTGATGTTGCCAACTAATCATGGAACCCATGCCAGAAATAAGGTCTCTAATAATACAGAGGGGTGGGAGAAAAGGAAACTTTTTCTTCCCTGCCTTCCTTTTGATATATTAATTGTTCAACAATCACAGGTTAAACTTCAATGCCTTTTTCATGAATGAAATTTTTGTCTGATGTTAAAACTAATGTACATCGTGTTAAAAACATTAAGGCAAAACAGGATTTCAGTCATTTTTTATTAACTATAGGTTACAATAGTAGGAACTTCACAGAATTCACAGCACTTGCCAAATTGCTGCACAAAATTTTAAATATCTTGTAGAAAAAAAGTCATATGGCATTGATATTCAACTGTGCCAGAGTAAGGCAATTCTATTTGATTTCTCATTAACACAAACAGGTCTGTAAAGACAGACTTTTGCCTAGAAGAAACACAAATTATATAAAGGATGACATAGCCTCCTCCCAGTTAAGTAATAGAACTATTTGAATTAAAATGCTTAAAAAATAGACACACAAATCTGTTTTTAAACCAGACAAGATTACATAAATCAGATGAGAGTGATAAGACTGTTTTCTTTTATTAAGGTACTCTTAAATTTATTTCCTATGTAAAAAAACCTTTTTCCTCTTCAAGAACTCAATTAAGTATTTATATGCAAATGCATGTAATTTGAAAACATTACTATATTTCCCTTAGAAAGTTCTAGAAGAAAAATATTCATCAGCAAAACCAAAACACATTTAGCAGGTATTTTTGAATACCTGTAAAAAACCCAGTCACTTCTATCTCACTTTACCCATAAAAGTGTAATAAAGAATGCATATTCAGTGATCCTCTGTAAAGTCACCTGAATTTCCCTTACTCACAGACAATTTTTTATACCAAACCATATTAGCTATAATTTAGAACTGTTTCAACTTCCTTACTTCTGGTTGTAGTTTTAAGCCAGGCATACATGAAAGGAGAATCAGATGGACATCAGTGATAGATCTGTTTCCTAAATCATACTAAATTAGGAAACCCTTTAGTTTTTCTCTCTCCTTTTGAACAGATCAATTAAAACACCCTGCCATGGATACAAAGGTTCTTGTATATACCCAAACAGAAAAGGTTCTGAATGTATACTTTTGAAAAGGAAGCTCTAGATTATAAATATAGTTATGTAAGAAGAGTACAAAAATTAAAAAGGAAGGATATGTATGCATACATGGTGTCAAGGTATATGAGTAGATAGATCACTGACCAGTTTGATTCAGAGAAATCTTAAATATCATCATTTGAAAATCATGGCAGAGATATTCTCTTCTGTTGTTATCCAGTCAGAGTTCCAAAACTGATCAGACTTGGTCTAGATAAATAAATTGCTTCATGTTCACTTTTGCAAGTAGTGGTGCCAATTATTTTTCAGGTGGGTAGCAATTTTCTTCTTGATTCAGTACTAAGTAAATGCCTTTGTACACTCCTGCAGTATTTAAAAAAATTATTATTATTATTGAAAATATATAAATGCCAGTTGAGCCAAGTTCTCAATAGGCAATTATGTCTTACCTATCCTAATTTTTCCTTCTGGGCTTCTTGTGATGGTAGGCCAGAGAGGGTTTCTCTTTTCTTTCTTTTTTTTTTTTTTTTTTAAATATTAGCAATTGTACCTCTCTGTTCAATGAACCAGACTCCTGGATATCAAAGCGTTTTTATTGCTGGTGATATGGCCCTCCTATTTAATGTACTATAGCAATGATTGGAAAGTCAGGACTGTGAGCCACAGGAGGCCATTATTAACAAAGCATCTTTCTCATGCTCTTAAGGAGTGACCTTTACTGCTAGCTATAGTGTAGTCTGGGTTGCTCTTTCAAGATTTCTTTTCTAAAATAATAACCTGAAAAGCTCAGTATTCTTTTTGTGTACTATAAAACCCTTTCACATAATTCTTCTGAAAGCTGTGAAAAGCATTAAGTCTACTAGGATGGCAAAACTACTGCAAAATGACCTGTAAAAGTTGGAGAAATAAATATGTAACTAGTAATAAAATGATTTAGAAATGATGTTGGTTTTCACCTAGTTGATGGATGTATATAGCAGAAGAAGTAAGAGGGGTAAATATATAACTGTACATAAAAATCAAACTGCAATTTTTGATGAACTAATCAGAATTTAATAGCACAAAATTAATTTGCTAATAACAGCAATATTGAATGCAGACATAACCTGCATCTTTATATAGATATATGGAAAAGAACAGAGAAAAAAGTGAATTTGAACTGAAAGAAAAGCTTAGAGAAGAAAGATAAGAGTGAAGAAAAGATGCTTAAAAAGTTTTAGAAGTCATATTATAACACAAAATATAAAATAGCTTTCCACTAATTTTAAAATACTGGGAAGATGGGCAAGAGTGAAAAAAAGTATGATAAAAGTTCTGGTGGCTGAAAAAAAAAGGAGTAGGAGTTACTCCTAAATTCAAACCCCAGATGTCCTTGATAGACACCTGGATGTGCAGCTATCCTGCACCACCTGGATTAGCTTTGGGATGTTCCAAACAGAGCATGCTGGTCTGAGGTGCAGGATAGTACTCCTATCCATTTGCCCAAATTTCATCTTTCATTATTCATTACTGGGAAAGACATGGCAGAAAATAATTTCTTCTGAAAAAATACGGGAATTGATCAGTAATAGATGTGATTATTATACAGTGGGGAAAAAATATAGCTTTGAGACTTAAAATATTTTTACACCTTCTATAGTTATCACACAACACCAATGGGCCTTGGAAAATATTACATGGCAGGTATATGCCCTCAAGTAATTGGCAAAGAATCCATTCCAAGAGCTGAACTTGCAAGAACAACAAAAATGGCTTTACAAAATCAGTTGGCATTAGATACGTTATTATTAAAGGAACATGGAACATGGAATGTTAAATCTTCCTGAAACTGAGTGTTGAATTACCATTCACAATGCAACATCATCAATTGAAGAATCCCAAGCCAAAATGAAAGAAATCACTGATCAAATATCAGACCTTTTCAATCACTCCAAACCCAAGCCTAGCTTCCTGGCTGATGTCCATACTGTAATCCCTGTGACTCATGGGGTGGGGACAATGGCTACAACGAAAATTGGGTTGATGATTGCAACTGGAGTTACATTTGTAATGGTTGGGATAGCTATTGTACACTGTATAATTGCTTGTGTCATTTTCCTGCTGTTTCTGTCTTTTTTACAAACACATCACCCCCATGGGCAGCTTGTGAAATGAAAAAAAGGTCCCAGGAAGACACTGTTTGAGCCACAGCAAGATGTAAGAGACTTAAAGACCACAATTGCCTCAAGGCCAGGAAGTGACTTGCCATAAGGTAAGTCACCACCATGTGAACTTGAGATAAGCACAGAAGACAGGAGTTTGTAACAGCAAAGTGCTTATTCCAGGCCTAGAGGAGCTGAAGTTTGGTTAACACATCCTAGCTAATGCATCCAGACACAAATTCCCACTATGGCAAGCTGTGGGAAAGGAAACAGCTGTTTCTACACATGCCACCCTAAGTTGTGGGAACATCTGTGATCACCCATGGATATCCACAAATTGGACTGTATAAATGTGGCACCTCCAGAATGACTACTGAGAAGACCAGGGTGAAGAAGGACCAATGGGACTCCTCTGGATCCACAGTGTGATGATTATTTTCTTCTTGATCTCTCTCTCCTTCACTCCCACCCTGCTCTTTCCTATTTCTTTATATCTCTGTACCTTATATTTACTGTTAAATAAATTCCATACTACTGATTTTCTCACATGGCCTCATTTTGCACCCAAATTCAGGCAGAGGCACTTCTCAACAATCAGATCATAACAAGTGGAGTAGAAAAGAACAAAACAAAACTAATGAAATACAAAAGAGAAGGTAATAATGCATCCTACTTAAAAGAAAAAACTGTGTAAAACAGATAAAGGGCAATTCAATGTAGATAAAAATAGAAACATGCTGACTTTGATGAGTCACTGTTAATTAAATCCAAACACCTCATCAGAAAAATCAGTAGAAAATATCTGAGAGAGATGCAACATGCTTAAGCATACAAGTTAAGTATAATGTACAAAGAAAACCTGCAACTAGACTTTTAGAGTGAACCTCATATACAATGAAGTTGTACATATACAACTCCATATATATGTCATGGTTGTAACACACAAATTACCACATAGAAGATCACACACCAAAATTGCAGCACTGCAATTTACTAGTTAAAGCTCAACTTTAAGATGATCAGGATCCAGATTCTGTATTGAACAAGACTCCCAGCTTTTTGCCTATGGCACTATATTTGTTCATTGTTACTGTCTTCCAAAAAGGATGAGGTTAGGAGCATCACCTCTGAAGGGAATTAGGTTCTGGGGCTCCCTTCATGTCATAGGACCACTACACTTTCCCTCACACAAGCAGTAAAATGGCCCATGGCAACACTTCAGGGAGGAAGAAAACTTCCTCAGGAATAAAACAAGAGCATGCAGAGCTTGATGCAGCAAACCAGAACTCACTTGCAAGCAGCTATTCCCTCTTTTAGGACATTTGAGGATAAAGAAATGTACATGAACTTTGAATATCTTTTTGTCAAGGTTTAGGAATGCTATTCCCTAATGTTCCTACTGAAACCATGTAGAGCTCAATCATGCCCCTTCCTCCTGCAACAGGCTGGAGAGGAGAATTGGAGGAACAAGAGGGGAAGATCACAGGTTGAGGTAAGAAAAAATCTACTGGATGTAGCAATGAAATAAGATAACAAACAGTAACAGCAACAATACTAATGACAGATTATACAAGAAGAAATTAAGTGAACAATTCATAGGTGATTGCTCACCTGCCCACACAGAAACCCTCCCAAAACACCTGACTGCTCCATTTGCCATGCTACTCCATGGGGAAGAGAGCCCTTCTCCATTCCCAAAAAATGATGTGAGGTGGTAAAATACTAGGTCCTAGACATGCTCCCTCCTGGCTACTGCAAAAAGTTAACATGTCTAGCTAGAACCAGGACACTATGTGATTTTGACTATTAATTTTCACTTTCTTTAAGTCCTCTAGTTTATATCCTAACTTTTTGAAAAAAAAAAAATTACTTTTAAGAGTTGTTTTATGTGATTTGGGGAGAAGATTGGAGAATATTTCCCTGACATTTATGGTTCACCTGGGATTCTGTCAGAAGTATGAACACACGTGCACACACACACAAACATTTTTCTCAGACAGGGCATTCATCTTTTCAACCACTGTATTAAAGTCATAACTGTGCTATAATAAGAACAATCCAAAAATGCATAAAGAGAAGCTTGTATGTAATTCCATACTATCCCATGGGAGAAAACAATGTGGAAAGGAATAATTCATGAGGCTCTCCTGAGATTTTCCTTCAGAATAATAAAAGAGAGATCATAGAATGAGAAGCTAGGAGAAAAATAAGAGGTCAGATGACTGGAGTCCTTTCTAGGAAAGGTGCTTAATGTTTAGGACAATCTGGAAACCTTTCTGTCATTGGTTTCTGATCAGAACTGTACAGAATGGAAGGTACCGTGTTCCTCAGAGAATGTTAACTTTTATTGGCATTCTCCATTACAGTCTTTTGGGTTGTGTTTTCCTTGGTGGATGAAAGACAAATATATGAAGAAGAAAATGCCAACTGCCACCAAAACAGGGTCAGCTTTAATGTGAAAATTAATTTTAACAAGATAAACAAATGAGAAGTTTTGAGGAAAAGGTAACCTATACATAACTTCAAAAATCCCAAAATGGAAATATTACATGCTTTTCATGAAGGCAGTCTAAAGAAAGATATGAGATTTTAACAAAAGGAAAACTTAAACTATACTATTTTGAAAAGTTACTTTTAAACTTTGCATGTGAACAAACCATCTCAGTAGATCTTCAATAAATTTAAGAAAAAGGGCCAAGATCTTGTAAGAAAAATATAATTGCTCACATGTATAGGAAAGAACCTGAAAGCAAAGCTGGAATAAAATATCAGAAAAACAATAAAGTAAAATAAGTTACTATGACTTAAAAGAGTGAATGAATTAACACTAAAAAAAAGTAATATATATTGCATTTGGGAAATACGTCTGCTAATTTTCATACACGGGAATTATTATCTCTAATGAATAGTAGGTTAGATAAAAACACAAGGAAAGTGGAAAGGCAAATATTAAATTTAAGATGCAGGATAACAGCAAGGAAAAAAAATCCTTTCTATATGTGTACTCAAATATCATTAAAATGTCCTGTGATATCAGTTCTGTAGTGAGTCACAGCACAATTATATTACAATTTAGGTAAAGTTTGCAGAGGCATATAATTTTGCATAATTTCACTCAGATGGGTGCTAATTATCCCTGCCTCCCATCAGTTTCAGTAAGAGAAGGATTAGTAGCAACATGCAGTACTTCTACAAATAGTAGTTATAAGTACCATAAGAAGAGTTGAAGAGTACTAAGGACTTTTAAAATTATCAACTGGATATTATCAGTAATGTTATTAACACACACTTCATAGAACATTTTTAAATATACTATTTAAATACAAATTTCTATTATCATTCTTTAAAATTCAAACAGTATTTCTTAATATTTCTTCAAAATGTCTTAGAATATACAAGACATTAGTCATTATCAAGACTCATTTTTAGCCATTCCACAGTTGACAGCATTTGAGATATATCTGTACACTTTCAGTACAGAATATATTTCAGTACAGTATATTCAGGAATTGAATATTTTAAAAAAATAAATAAACTATCAACTTCAGTTTAGACCTGGATTCCTTTCCTTCTTGTTGCATTTCTCCATTTGACAAAATACTAGGACATTATATTGTTCTGATTTTGTCTCCTCAAAGCAAATAGCTTAATTCATATTGAGAACTGGATAGTGCAAAAGCTTAATTTCTAAGTATGAGCACTTTTTAGGATTTACAAAATCACATTATCCCTACTGCTTAGTCTGACTGGTTTCCTGTATATGTGTTGACTTCCAGCTATGTTGATCTTTGATCAATTTTATTGAAAAAAACCCAAGCCCTATCTTATCTTCCCAGGTCGATGTTTGCCTTGCCATTTTCAGAAAATTTACTTGTCTTTATACAACACTATTAGTCTTGAGATGCATAGGTGTGGTTCTTGTATAACTAAGTAAATTAAGAATTCTCAGAGTTAGGCAAACATCATTATAGTTTATTATATAGCCATGGTAAAACTTAGAGTACACTGCCTCTGGGGACATCTTATACAACGAGCATAGAATCTTGAAATAAATAGAGAGATCAAATCTGTGAAAAGAGTGAAAAATAAAATAAATTTTGAATAAAAGAAGGTATGGGGATGAATCTAACTCAATGCCTTTCCATTCTTTTGTTGTTTCTTGTTTTAATCCAGACACTATTAATTCTTTCTTCCTCCCTTCTTTACTTTATCTGGAAAGACAGATTAATAGCCCACATGTATATATATTTGAGCTCTATTAATTTTAGTGCCTTGCTTCGTGGATGTTGAATCTGACCTTCTCTTTCTGTATTTGAATCATAATTAAAGTTTTAATATTATGGGACTAAGCTATAACATCATTTTTTGCTTATGAGCAATGAGGTTCCTGTGGATCCACTTCTCAGATTTGTCTAGGTCCCCCTGAATGGCATCCCATCCTTCTGTTGTGTCAACTGCACCACTCAGTTTCATGTCGCCTTCAAACTGTGGCATTGATAGAGATATTGAAGAGCACTAGGCCAAAGACAGACCCCTGAGGGACACCTCTTGTCACTGGCCTCCACTTAGACACAATGACACAGAGCTGTTGACCATAATCTCTATATCCATCCATCCATCCATCCATCCATCCATCCATCCATCCAGATGTTGCGTGGAACCATATTGAAGGCCTTGCAGAAGTCTAAAAGGGTGACATCTGCTGGTCAGATGTTGGTCCTGTCTTGTCAACCATTGCCATCACTGGATCATAGAAAGTCACCACACTGGTCAGGCAATTGGTCAAGTCCTTTGTGGGGAGACAAAAGGAGATGCTGCTGAAGGCAGCCTCCCCCCGATATGTTACAGCTGTGTTGATTACCCAAGAGTGGGAACAGCCTTGCCCTCACAGCTATGGGCGTGGATAAAGAGTGAGTTAGCTGGTAAGGAGTCAGTTGGAGTCTGCTCACTGTGCTGAGAAGAGCAGGGGACTGAAGATTGTGCAAGGAACAGAATAGGTAAGGTGCTGTATGTAGGACAGACAGGGTTAGGTGGTTGTGTTAGGGACAGGAAGGAGGGAGCCAGAACTGAAGAAGAAGGAGAGACAGAGCCAGAGCTGTGTGGAGCTGCTCTTAGAAGATACAGAGAAAAGGTATGGGAGACTTTTGGATAACAAGGTGCTGATGATTCTAATGAAGCACCTCAAGTGAAGTGTCCATGTCGACTACCACATATCGACTATAACAGTCCTTCAAGATAAACCTGCTCCAATGTAGATGTTTTGGATTCCTGCTTCACCAAGGAGTACTTTCTGTTCTTCCAGCTTTAGACTAACCTGTGCTGTTTCTTGCTATTTTTTGTTCTCTAATCTCTCTCTCTCCCTGTTTTTTAATGGACTTTTGCATGCTCTTTCAGAGGTGCTGTGGGTCTGAGCTGGTGTCCTGCCTTGGGACTGGCTGCACGCAGCACATGACACCTCTTGCCCTTTTCCCTGAGAGGCCACACCAGTGGCCCCTACTGCCAATTCCTGGGCACCTGCACCCAGCACAAGAATTTTCTCTGCTTGGTTTTATTTGTTTTGGTTTTTGTTTGGCTTTTTTCATACTCAAAATGTATGTATCCAGCTTAGAAATCACTTGCTTTTTTCATGTCTGCAAAAAAAAAAAAAAAAAAAAAAAGCCAACTGAACCTTTGAGTCTGAAGCTGAGCTGTTAGCTTCATCATTTCCATTCATTTCCCTTTTATTTCTGTGTGTACAGATGCATTTTCCTTTTTCTATCAGCAGTTCATGCTAGCTATTACACTTAGAATTGATTAGTAAGAGCTCCAAATAATGGTTTTGAACATCATGAATATTTACAGAAAGGTAACAAATGTTGCAGAAAGGATCTTGTGGACATGGGCAAGACACTTTTCAATGTAAGTCATGTGATTAATATCAAACTAAGAAAAGCAATTATTATTTAACAGAGAACTTTTCAGATTATGTTGGGTTTATCCTAAGACTCTCAAGGGACTTAAAACCATCACTCAAGCAAGATGAGGTTTTGAGCTTTGAAACTGTCCTTTATTTTACAAAGCACCACTGTGAGAGACTTCAGCTTATCATCAGAACTAACAAAATCAGAAATATAAGAGAGATGATGTGCGGGAACAATTCTTAATTCTTTAAAATAGACAAACTGGATATTTGATTGTAGCAATATTCCACACATTCAACAGTTCAGGTGATTTCAGACTCACTTGGGCGAGACAGAGAGCACAACTCCCAATGTAACAACAATTTGTCTACATTTAGTACTTTGCTAATATAAAATGGCCAAAACAAAGAAAGCATACTCAGAAGCATATGAAATACAGATAAAAGCCTATTTTTAGTCTTGCAAGAGGATGTAATTCTAATACTTGCTTTCTATTTTCCTCTGTACTTTTAGGCAATGTTAGGTGACAAATGCCTTCCTGAGAAAAAAGATTTATAAATTATACTAATATTCGGTTTTCCTTCTTTGAGAGGTACCACATACATTGCTGAATATTTGGAGGAATGGGCAAAACAACTAATTTGACTATGAAATACTTATTTTTCGAAATAATATATTTCTACTGAACTCTTATATATAAAAGAAGACTATTATTATGATCTGTTTGCACATTAAAATGTTCATATCACAGCTTTCTCTTTTCTTCTAAATATGTGAAGACTGTACAATCCTGAATGTGTAATGCTGACTGTATTTTGGGCTGCAATTTAGCCCTCATGTGCTTTTATCACTATACTTATTTTTTTAATGATTGGTCTGTGAAATATATTTTCTCTATATTTAACAGGCATTAAATACTTAGCAAATAAAAACAGACAGAGTTTGTCACATATCATTTCCACTTCTTTTCTTTGAAACATCAGGAATATGTAGCTTGTTATGCATCACTTTTCTATTATTTATGAGAGGTTTTGATAAAAATGTGTTAAATAGAACTTTCTGTTACTTACACTGATATCTTCCAAATCTAAGCTGTTCAGAATGACATTGTTCCTCTTCCAGATGATGGGAGGTCTCAGGGTTCCCTGGATGGCACAACTTAAGACACAACTCTGTCCCACTGTTGCTGCAGTGGTGCTTATTTTTTGATCCTCAGGCAGATTCAGCTGAACTACATCTGCAAATAAAGTATTGCTTGTAAGATCAATGAGCAGGCAGTTTCATGAGCTTAATTAGCATGAACTTTTTGTATACTGGTAACTTAAGAATTTTTAACTGGAACAAAAGTAAAAAGAACTTCCAAAAACCCCAGTAAGTTCAGCTTATTTCATATAGAGGTCAGCATGACATTTAAATTAAATTGACTGACAAGTATCAGCCTGTAAGAAGTAGCATTTAACATGAAAGTGAATTCCAGAGGTAAGACTGTAATACACATGACGGTGCATCCAAAGTCACACCTTGGAAGTTACCTGATAGTTAAGGCAGGCACAGTGGACTAGTCAGAATATTTATTCTGTATTTTCAGGCTAATTAGTTATTCATCATTAGTCAATGTTTTAAAAAAATCTTTTAAAAATATCACATATGTGATAGGAGTCCAGACCTTGAACCTTTTTCTGTTCATCTATGTACTTAATAGCTCCAACATTAACAGAAGGCCCTACGTCGCTTCTGTGCCCCAGAACTCATCTGGATACTTGCAGAAAAAAGGAGTGATACACATCAAACTGATGAAACAGATGACACTTCATATGCTTCCCTCTTGTGTAATTGCCTTAATTTACAGGCTGATCAGCTGAGAGTTAGATATCCACTTATAGTGAGCCTTACTAAACATAACCTATTTAAAATCTATATTTGTAAGGATTTTGTCACATTAGACAAAAGAACTATATAGGAACTGAATCACTCAGATAAAAATTTTTCCACTCAGCTGCAAAATCATGAAAAATCTCTATGTTTTTTATCTTTCCTTCTTCAAGTAACCTATGAAAAGCATCATGTGTCTATTTTCTCTTAATTATGAAAATACTTTCATATAAGAGACACATTAACTCATTCATCATAGGCAAGAAGGAATTTGTAAGGAAGCTAAGATCTTTTATAGGTTCATTTCAGCCTCATAAAACAACACTTTGTAATTAACACTTCACCCCCCTGCCCTCTTCCCACCCGTCCCAAGTGTAAGCACTAGAAAGCATGAAAGTAAGATTAGCTGTTCAATAATTAAAGTAAATTCTTTTAAAATGTGATTAAAAAGAATAATTTTTTACTTAGCTCCAAATAGAGGCCCCCTGATTCTTTTCCTCTTTCAGAAGGAATGCACTCTATGACTAAAAATGTGAATGAGTGCCCACCAGACTAAATGGCCCACCATGGCCTAATGAAACTGACCTTTTTTAACTAGATGCACTACCTGACAAAATGCCTTACACTAAGGAAAAACAAACATACCAATTAAATTGACTCCTCTGCTATTTACTGGACTTTTTAAAATCTACAGATGCCTCAGAAGCACTTCAGCTTCTATCGTACAGGAGATGGTTCTTCAGTGTCAGACTGACTGAGACATATCTGCATGGCTACTAAATGATTCAAAATTTCTGGTAGACAACTAACAGTACACATATTTTGCTTCTTTACTGAGCTCACTGTACAAAGATCTCAAAAGTGAGATAAGTGTTCTGCTATTTCATTTATAAATTTATATTATCTACATATTTCAAAGTCATTATTCAATTTAGGAAAGGCATGAAGGAGGGCTCATGAAATAAGCTGGTGTTATAGGACTGTCTATGAAAACTGCTAACCTTCACATGATAAACTGACATAGGCAATTTAAATTCTACAAGATTTAGAAGTCTTTTTTCAATTAACTCCAGTATTACTATGGATGCCTACATAAACAAGGCCAGTCACTGTTACAGATGTTTATAATTTTTCATTAGAGGATGACACTAGAAAAGAGAGCATCTATCAAATACAAACCTTAACATTTCCTACATGAGCAAAGATGATATTCTGAAATCAAAACTCAGAGGCTATGAACACCAAGAGTTCAAATGTCTTTTTTTAAACTGTCTTGGTTTTAATAATAACCTTATCATAAATAATAATTAAGATAATGATAAGAACAACAATAATAATTCTATAGGAAGATAACCCTAATTTTGCCAGAGATAGCTCCCAAAGAATTTCTGAAAAAAATCTGTCTTTAATATAATATATTGATATATCATTTGCAATTTTTATCTCATGACTATATTGTAAAAAAGGGCTAAATGCAGCATTAAAGAAAAAAAAATGAAGAAACAGTTGTACTACCTGGAACTAATCAATGCACTAATGTTGTATATTTTTAAAAAGTTATGGAAAAAACCCTATTTCAATAAATGCATTAGAATCATTGCTTTCCCATAAAATACAGGACATTTATGTAAAAACCTTCATACAATAAACAATTATATATCTTTATATTATTAAACAGGAAAAAAGGCATATAAGTTACATTACAGGTTTTCTTATTTTCTCGAGAGAAAACTATTGCATATATTTTCCTCTTATTGGAGGAAAAGAAAAGTTACCACCCAACCCAAAAAGCTCTAAGCCTAGAGGGCAGCACCTGGTGCAGAATCTTTAGCAGGTAACTCCCTGAAATTCCTGTCCAATTCCTGTAACTGTCTGCAACAACAGTGACAGAGGCAAACACTTCTGGGGGTGCAAGGAATGTGGTGTGTGCAAAAAAGCTGTCAGGTGCATAGAGCAGCACTTGTCTCAGAGTCCAGGCACTATGATTTTCCTTTGGAAATATAAAACCTAGGCCCAGGAATTAAACAATACATTTACCATCACTTCTCCTTGAAAGAAATAAACCTGCTTCCGAAAGTAAATGCTTTTTTGACAGATTCTGAAGTTGTGTCACTAAGAGATATTCCTGACTAGGATGACTCCTAGCTTTCCCTCCGTGTTGCCTTTGTAGATCAATAATAACTGTTTGAAGTTTAGTCACACGCATTTTGTTTATTAAATGTTAAATGAAAAAGCAGAATAAAGGTTTAGAAAAATTGGAGGCGAAATTAATTCTGTTTACTGACACCATCACCACAGAAAAAAAGTAAATACTGGTGGGTATTGTTGGTTACAGAGCAGTAATATTTTAAGTAGCCAGTAGAGATTATGTTTTATAGCTTGCTATTTTTAGAAATATGGATCCTCTACTATGGTGTACCATATTAATGAGTTTGTTTGTAACTTCTCCAGATGCAATATCAATCTGACACGCATCCCTGGTTCTTAATTATACAAGTTACAGGATACACTCTTTCAGATAAAGGGGAGAAATGCAAACAAAAGAAGCCCAAACCAAAACAATCCAAACATTTAAATAAAAGCCAAAAGTATAGTTAGGAGACAAAAACAGTCAACTATGTAAAATTACCTGGTTGGAAATAAAATAAAGCTATTATAAAATAGGACAAAAGTGCCAAGTTCGTCTGGCTCCTCCCACCTTGTTTTTGTTACTAAAGTTATCACTGTATTTGATCCAGCTTGAATTTGTTCTTCTTTAAACCATATGAAAGAAAACTTTACACAATATTTAGGATTAATGAAGTGGAATATATCAACTAATCCTTATCTTTTCCTGAAACACTTTGATCAATATGTCTGTACAATGCGATTGCCATTTTCACTCAGATCTCACCTGGTTCCTTACAGTTGTCCTGTAAATGACAGGTCCACACAACTTCTACTCTGCTCTTTCCAGTAGATTACTTCTCAGCCTAAAGTATAATTTTTTACTCTTAACCAAGTATAAGAACTTGTATTTTGTAACATTAATGTGCATTTCACTTTTATGTGCCAGGCTGTAAAGTTATCCAATTCCAATCTTTAAAAAAGTTTGCTTCCCAGGTGGTCTTTGGAGAGCTTCAATAATAACTCCTTCTCAAATTGATATTTTCCTGTTTCATTGAACCCATATCATGTCCCATTCATCCAGTCCCTAATTCATTTTATCATTACTAACTCACAATTTTAGCTGACTAAACAGATTCTAATATGTAAACATCTCAAGTGCTTTACTGAAAATTATGAAAGCACTTTTTTCTCTCATTGCTTCTCTTTATCCAGAATCTATGCTATAAAATCTACTCTTGTCTGTCCTTCAGCTAAAATTAGATAAAATTATGAATTTCCTAAGTACTTTCAAATATAAATATATTTGTGATATCTTTCAAAAATATCTTCAGAACTTACTGAAATCAAATTCAAAATGACATCATTCCAACTGAGTCAAGAAATACTGCAAATGATGATCGATTAGATGAGAATGTAAGTGCTTGAAATTTATCAGTATGACCAAAATGTAGTAATTAAACTGAGAAAGGCAGAAAAAAGGAGTTTTCAAAGCTGACATGTTGCAAAAATATTCCAACAGTAATACAGATAAACAAATAATGGAACCTTATTTCAAGCATTATTGTTTTCAAAAGTCATATATTTTGGGTTGTCATTCTTAGTATGAGTTAAGTTTTATCAATATTGTTGTAAGTCAACAGATAAAATTATATCGTTGCACTTTTAAAAGAGAGTGGGGAAGTAGGGCTTTTTTAGGAAAAAAGAGATAGTGACAGCTGTACAGTGCTTTGACCAACAATTATCTTTTCTTAATCCTAAGTACATTGGGTTGATGTGCATAACATGGAAGAGTTTGATGGTCATTTAGGGAAAGAGTTGTTATACTTGGATTTGAGTTTTCTGAAGAAGTTAAAGAATAAATAGTAAAAGCAGGGCTATTTCAGTTCTTTCTATGTACATAAAAAAATCCACTCTCCAACTCCTTTGATCGCCCAATGGCCTGTAGGGAACTGTACACAATCATAAAAGTCATTTGTGGTCTTAGAATACCAAGTGAGGCTACTAGAAAGAGAAACTCTGAAGTATATGAAATTTATTGAGGCTAAGTAGTTTCTTACTGTCTCTTAGGATGAGTAAAAAAACCCACAACATCACTCTGAATAAAAGGTTTTAAATGCTAAAAAGTATGAGATGTTACATTTGTAGTCTGTGTATCACTTCATAATTGATTATGTCGTTAAAGGGAGGAAGAGAGGAAGTTCTTACTCAACTGTAGACTGCCTTGGTTAATTTAATACCATTAACAAATGTGCAATTTGAACATTCTCATTTGCTTCCATAAGTTCTGTATATTTATTCAAAGCAGCCACAAAACTCTTCTAAGTCTAAACTAATGAACATTATGCCAAATGGTATTCACTATTTAAAATGAAGACCACATCATTTATTTTGTTTGCCTATTTCAACCCTAATTTAAAATAAAACAACTTTTAAAACCGAGCAAAAAGCCTTTTGTCTATGAACTACAGTGGGCTCTGCACTTAATGTATAACATTACTTGGTGGCCTGAATTAGCTGAAATGCATCTAGGTAATGTGCCTTTTACTCTTCTGGCATTGATCCCACTTTCCTTAAAGTGACATAACAAAAGATTTTTCATCAGTGTCATTTTGCTATTCTTTTACAGCAATTTTAAAATCAGCACACATCACCATTAGCATGACTAATTTTGTCATTATCTGCTCCATATTCTGCTTTGAACTTGTTGTAAACATATTATTCACACATTTAGTAGAATTTTTCAGTATGAAAAGCAACAGAACATGGTTTATGAGTGCCTACATTCTAAGATCTTATGCCAGCAAATAAGTCTTTCTGTTCCCAAAATCCATTTAAAAGCACATACACACACATGCCAAAAAAACCAAAAAACCCAAACCTGAAAAACCTAAAAACAAAAAAACAAGCATAAATAACTTTTTCATGGCTCCGTAATATTTTAGCTGCAGAGCTTGGATTAAATTCAGGGAATTGTTGTTGCAAAAAGCTGAAAGCTCTTAATGCTATAATTATCACTTTTTCATCTTTTGTCTTCATGGACAAGAGATTTGAAAAACATTTTTTGTTGAAAATATAATACTGTAATAGCTCCTGTTTTTAGGACGTCCTGTAGAAACCAATTCCATGAAAAAATCACCAGAAAACATGAAAGAAAATACAATAATTTCTGCATTTATTTATAGTACTAGTCAATGAAATTAATAGACAGGGATTGATGTCATCCTAGGAAACATTTATTTTATGGAAGAACTTAAAGCTTCTCTGAAAGACAAATGTGAACTCCAAGGTTTCTGTTTCCTCTCACAAGAATAAAGTATATTTTTTCAAATATCTAGAAACATTGAGTGTTTCCTCTTTTAAAAGCACAAAGGATAAAGCAGAATATATCAGCTGTCCTCTTGCTTCAGTGAATTTAGCATCAAATTCTTTTATTATTGAAACAGCTTTCATCTTTTTTTTAGAACCAAAAATTACTAGAGAAGCAAATGTCTTTAAATAAAATTCTTAAAAATAGTTTGAAATAAATAAAAATGCTAAATAAATTATATATTATTATATTTATGAGAAGTTTATAGATGTGTGTACTCACAAAGTTCTTACCATTGAAAAAAACCTTATGTTATTTAATTAACATAATTAAATGTTCTTTGAAGAAGAATGACTGCAGACTGTGACTCTAAAAAGTAGATGAAGGACTTTTGGATTAATGGGCTGCAAGGTCATTTTCCAAGAGAGAAACGGAGAACTGATGATAAGCAGTTTTATCAACTCTGTCACCTCCAGAAGAGAAAAATTCAAATCAATGATTAGGAATGCTCCAGAAAGCAACTAAAATCAAATAAAACCCAAAATATTTTTGCTCCATGATTGCAGACCTGAATATCATATGCAGGTATCATATGCAGGTAGATCTTCTGCAAGGTAGGTAAAAGCTCAGAGGAAAGACAGGAGTGATCAAGGCATGAAGCAGTTTAAATATATATTAAAAAAAATCAGAAAGGCTAGAATTTGTATTTTAAAAAAACTAATGATTCAAAGAGCTTTGAAAGAAGTCAGCAAAATCACGCTGGAAAAGCATTTCCATGACAGCACGATGGCTTATTGTTTCTTTTAGCACTGGAAAGTCATCAAAATAAGTGCCAGGCCAGGTTCAAAATGAAGGACAGTAGTTTCAAGTGATACATCTGAAAAAAAAAAAAAAATCTTTTCCAAAGGTTACTGTAGATTCCAGAAGCTTACATGTGCGCAGTTCATGGTTAAAAGAAAGCATTGGATTGGCTGGAGCTGGGACCAATAAAGTTGTTTTTATAGTGCTAAGGCACATTTCCTAGTTTTACATGGAAATCACCCAGGGAATGGGATTTCTAAGTTTTCCTTACAGAAAGAAAGCTGAACTGTTAGTTCATTTAGTAAATTAATTGAACATAATTTAAGGTATTTTAACATTTTTAATGAAACAAGTAAATCAACTACAATAAAGTTGAATTAATCATCTGTGTGTATTACCTCTTGGGAATAATTTTGCCCCTCTGATATTTTTAACTGATTTTAACAGGATTTCTTCTGAACGTCTTTGCTCACACTTTATGTGTTTTAACTTTTTAAAAAATATTAATAACAACAATCATTATTAAAGTCAGCAATTATCACTTTTTGTTAATTTCAAATTCACAAACTGATTAAGCTAAAACAAAATTTCCAAGCTCATTATGCATGTGTTTCAAATTCAACTCTTACTTCAATTTAATGAATTTTACTTCCTATGTCAATTGACTCAAACTCCTCCTCAGGACCCTGTGTTTTACACAAATGTGTACAAAATCCATATGTATTAGTTCTTGACTTATATTCTTGTATCTGTACTACAGGAATACTGATCATGCTTTGAAAAGTATCACTACTACATTTGTTACACAACAGTGCAAATGAAGGGTCTACCCTACAAACTATGTCGTTTTGAGAATCCTGTGAAGTTGAATTCAACTGTTATGAGAACTTTTGCAGCCTAAGGGAAAACCCAGTCCAAGAAATGTCAGCTCCTGATCTGAACAGCTTCAATGTCTTCCACTGCAAGGAAAATCAGCAATTTACTCCCATCATGTCAACAACCTGCTTCTCACAGGCTATTTATTAGGCATAAGCAAAAGCAATCCAAACTTTGCATATCCTGATTCACAGACCAGTTCTTTCTCCTTATAAGAAGAATGGAATTCCAGCGTTTAGGCATTTAAGTCCTTGAAGAGATAGTAAACAAAGTGGCAAGTAATAAGTTTCTCTCCCTCCTGTCTCTACTATCATCTCAGCAGACTGCAACTGCCTGACCAACCTTAACATATCCTCTCAGTATGTTCTGTAACTGATTTCATGCACCATTCAGTGAATCCTAAGGGAAATTTCAAAGTTATTGTGATGGGTTAAAATACAATTTGATGCGTGTTACCAGAATTGCTGATCTGAAAGTAGTCAGATACGGTATCCTAGGTTTATGTGTATATATAAACATGCAACTTTTATAGATTCAATATTCCAAGTTAGACAACAATATATTTCTAGCCTATAAAGTTGCTGCAAAAGTTAATTATAGATTATGTTTAGAAAAGAATCTCTGAGTAAATGAAAGACTAATTTTTGGATAATCTATTCCCATTTTTAGACTTAGATCCCATTTTAAAGGTTACACTTAAGACTACCAAGATATAGTTAAAACACTTGTGCATAAAATATTTCCAAAATAACAGAAACCACAACAGCCCAGAAAACATGATAAGTTCTCCCAAATAAAATGATACATTACTGTTTAAGAAAATATGCCAAATTACCTATTCCAATCATACCTGCCCTGATATGTGATATCACACCCCCACCAGTGATCATTTGCATGGACATGATTAAAGACTGTGCATACATAGCATTTCAACGTTTTCTGATACATTTTCTTAAACACAGTTACTCTTGTAGCAATAGTTACTTTTTAAAAATCTATGAAAAAATGCCATTATTATTATTATTATTATTATTATTATTTTAAGGTAAGTGGAGAGCATATGCAAAACATGACCTGTGAAAAAATAAAGCAGAAACAAAAATCTAGTGGATCATTGAGCACTATTAGCATGTGTACTTCAAATGAGATATAGTAGATTTAAAAAAGAAACAACTCATGGACTTGCAACAAATTTTCTCATTTAGTGTTCAACACTTAACAATTTACACTTATATCCCTTGTAAATTCAACAGAGAATATGTGTGTTTGTTCAGAAGAGGGAGAATAAGATGACTGCCCACAACAACACTGACATCATCACTAGAAAATTCTGCTTGTGCTTGAGTTTTAGATATTTTTCTTTCAAAATAAAAAAATAATTCTTGCTATGCTAGTATATTTTTAGTAACAGCCATTGCAGAACTGGACTGTGTCGGTTTTTAAAAAAACAACAGCAGAAAGCAGAGCAGGTATTGATACAACATGGATGTTAAATTTAGTCTCAACACTCTTTTGTGGCATCTCAGTGGTTAATTTTCTGAAGTTAGTATTTTTAGATGCACAAAATTGAACTTCCAATCTTCCAAAACTGGTGTCCTAAGTCTTTGCAACAGTGTTGAGAAAGGTATTTAAGACGTACAAAAGATGAAAAAAATTGCAGAAGATGAGGGGAAAGGCAAATAAAATGAAACTAATTGAAAAAAAATTAAAGTTACTTAGCTTGAATCAAATTTTCCTTTTCATTACTAATATGATCTATCCTGTTTCTTCTTGAGAACTAGTATTGTTCACTTCTGCCAATTGTAATGCACCACTTAGAAAACACCTCTCTAGTTTTGCTGACAACATCACATTAACACCAACTTATGCACATCACCAAGTTTCTGAAAAGCTTCAGTTTGATACTTCTGTGCATGCTGTGCATGCTGTCAGTTTCTGTGCATTTCACCAACTCCTCTGGGACGTATTTCTGTGCACTAGAAGTGATCTACACCCAAAATACGTATTTTAAAACATATTTTAACAATTCTTCTTGTAGAATGTGGAAATGCTGACTACTACAGTGACTGATCAGATAGAAAAAAGTAAAGAAAGATATGACTGCTTTCTACAGTCACTGTGAATGTATTCATTAAACCCTAAGCTGGGTGCACCATTGATCTTGCATCATGGGCATACATGTAATTGCACAGATATCACTGTTCAAATTAGGATTATATATAGTTAGAAAGGGAGAAGATGTTCAAGAAAAGGTCCTTATTTTCCTCATTTTCTTACTTATGTTTCTTCAGTTAAATATCAGTCTGGTTTAGTCTGTTTCAAAAAAAAAAAATTATTCATACCATTGCATTTATTCAGCTTATTTTTCATTTTTGGAATTATGTAGACAGAAACAAGTACTACAAAGAGATCATTCTGCTGAAGAGAACACTGAATGTTCCTCTGATGTACCAGAATCTGTAATGAGTGGTAACAAAAACTTCACAGAATGGTGAGGAAGAAATGCAATGAGGCCAGATCAAGCTACACATTTCCAAAACTGGGATGTACTTGCAGCTGTGAGCAGCCTAAGCAAGGCTTCTAAATAGCCCAACTAAAGTGTAATTCATCAAGGTGTATAAAAGTCTTAAAACCAGAATACTTTTCCCCATGGAAATGCTTAAGAAATACTTATCATTTCATGCCATCTTTTCTATTCAAAAGTCAAAAAGATTATTTTTCAATAATAGCTCCAAAAAACATCTCTCTTCAGGTAAAAAAAGAAAGACTATATGAAAATGACACTTCAGAGAGAGAAAACCAGGAGGTTGACAGCCAATGACCTCAGTGTTTATCTGCAAATCAATAACCATACCTATTTATATATGTGCACAAGAGATTGTTATATTTAAAATCAGTATTTTGGCAGTTTCTATGATATATTTCAATTTAAAAACTGTTAATAAATATTTGCTTTTTCTTTTAGCTCCTTTTCCAGCTACACAGAATCTCAGATGCATTTAGAATAGTCTGTGCTTTTTTCTTTCCCTCTCCCCACCCCTTCATTTTATCTCTTCTTATTCTCATCTTTTATTTCTCCCCAGTCCTACTTCTGCTTTTGTTTCTCTACCATACTATTACTGATCCTGTTAGTTCTTCTTGTCCCTTCTTAAATACATTCAAATATACTATTTATGATACTGAAGTGAGCATCAGCTGGCTTTTATTACATCTGGAACTGAGTTGGCTTCATCAGTGGGTCGAGGGAGGGGAGGAGGGTTCATGGCTATGCCTACCTGGTGGCTTGGCAGCACAACTTAGTGTGCTAACCCATTAGAGTCTGCAGCTATGCACCCTTACCACTTCCTGCCTCAATTCTGGCAAAGATACATCTGTTCCCAAATGCACATCTCGTGTATGGCAAGGTGGGAGCTGTACTGTTCTAGTAAGGACAGCGAGCACTTTAGTTTTCATCCAACAATTTATCTCAGGTATTTAGTTCAGATTTAGATCTTAATCTAAGCAGCAATACACCCTTAAAAAGATACTACCAGAGTAAAACCTTATGTCTGAATAGGAGTTATACAATTAAATACAGAAATAATAACCAGATTGTCTTCTATTGCTATTCACTTTTCAGTTTGTTCCAAGATTTAAAAAACCCTGTTTTTAAAACACTGATCACAAATATAAATTTTAGCCAATACAAATTGATACTAGAAACTATTCAGACTTTTCCATAGGTGTATAAAATGCATAACAATATTTGTGATTATGTCTCTCCATGCATATCCTGTAAAAGTCAGTTGCTATGGACCCAGTCACCATGTGTCACCATGACTTTTAAACTTCTATAAAACAAAGATTCTAGAAACCACTTCTTAGATCACTTATGATTACTCTCTTCAGATTTTCTTGTCTAACTTTTTGACAAGACCTGGAACAGTATTCAGCTGTCTACGGTGTCAAGTCCTGTCATCTCTGGAACACTTCCTTAGCTGAAATATGAGTTTTTCCACTGTCCTATCCAAGACTGCACAGTTTCACAGTTTATCTTTTCAGTCATTTACGGAATATGCCAATACATATCGCACACGTAGATTTAAACTTTAAAATAAAGTTTTCACTAAGTTTTAGAAAATATAACTTAGTCTCACTTCCCCCTGCTACAGATAACTCTCTTCTTGACAGTCCCCCAGAATCTGGACTTAGGGTGCTGAGCCATCTCATCAGGCTTCAGATATGGGAAGACACATCTTCTAAAATAAAAAAATTCCTACCTAATGTCTGCTGATAAACTCCTGACATGGAAAAATGGTTCTTCTTGATGACACTTTTCACAAAGAATGATTGAAGGTAAATGACAAAAGGAAAGGAGATGTGTTGGAATGGGCAAGGCTGGGACACAAACAGACGTTACATGGAGATTAAAGTTTGCAGTTTAAGCTCCAAATGTAGAACATCAGATACCATAGCTCTAGAAGCAGAGTCCATGATCTTCTGCAATAACACAGCTTTGTAAGAAAGCCACCCTAATCTGATAAAAAAAATCCACGTTTCGAACAAAAGTATCCTAATAGTGGTCAACAGCAAATGCACAAGGAAGAAAACACCAGGCAAGCATATAGTGATAATATTGTTTTAGAAACCATCAGTACAAAATTGCCAGGCCAGAGGCAGTTTATGGGGATGATACTAGCATTATGAGTCAGGAGAGTAAATTATCCTGGAAGAAAAGAACTACAGACTAGCATTAGCTGGCCTGCCAGCTGAAGAACTCAGAACACTTCCACTGCTCCAATCTAAAGAATACCTTAATTTGGAATGGATGGAATGTTTTTCAATGAAGAAGAAGGAAAATAAAGTCCTGTCATCATGTTTTGACACTAAGGTGATGTTAAAGAAGAAAACCAAACCAACCCCCCCAAAAACACCAAAATGACTCCCTTTTTTTCTTCTAAGAAAAAAAGAACTAAAAAAATGTAGATCTCAGATATTAATCCATTATGACTCCTAAAATAAAAACTCTTGAGTTGTTAAAATCTGTGAAAATAATACTGATTACTATGTTTTAAATCTGAAAAATGTATACTTTTTTCTTTTTTTGATAGAGATTAAACCACTGTTGTCAGAGGAAAATAATAGTAGTAAATATGATAACCACACATTTAATCCAAGCATATAAGCAAAAATGTAAAGGATGAACTTTTGGTATATGTCTATCTTCTCACACATACAGAAAGTTTATTTACAAACAACTTCGTTTTAAAATGTATATGAAATAAAGGCAGGATTTTCTAGGATGAAATAGGACCAGGCAAATTCAAAACCCCTTAGAAGTTCTACGCAAAATTCAGTAAATTGAATTAGAATCTATATTAAATAAAAAAAATAGAAAGTTTTTTATAATAAAAATTACATTTCAATTGTCTTGATATCCACAGATACTCCACCCCTGCAAACTGTAACATATTTTTTAATATGGATTGCAAAATCTATACTCAGTCAAAGTGTCAGTTTCTTTGGTTTCCTCAAGCAGATTCTACTCACTTTCCTGTCTTGCTTACACCAAAATATGTAGCTTGTTTCAGCTATTACACAACTCCCATCTAACTGTTTATTGTCTGCTAGGAAGTTCACCTTGGCTTGTACGTGTCCCTGAAGTCCTCTTTTCCCCAGCTTCACTGGACATCACTGTTTGCATTAGTTTTCTCAGCTCCTATCTTTCTGAGAGAGATATTTTTCCCTTAGTCCCCTGTTACTCATTTGGCAGACAAAAATCAGATATTCTCCACAAGATGTATCAGCAGTGAAATGTAAACTAAAATTTTGCCAAAAATTCAGTCACTAAAAAGCAGTTCATCTATCTTTAATCTCACTTTTGATCAAAACCTGGGATGGATGAGCAAAACAATTTATGAACAAAAGACCTGATATTAAAGACAATTTTTAATAGCTGACTATATTCAGTTTCTACTGTGGATACTTTCAACAGCTTTTAATTTTCAGGAGCACACAGAACTCCAGCTATTGTGAAAGTTGCTGATTAGTGAGCATAAACTACTGACAACAGACTTTCTTTTCTTAACCTTCACAAATGTCTCTGTCATAACTTTGCCCTTACATTCTACATGAATGAGATATAATTGAATTTCATGTAGTAAATATAGTTCTAGGTAAACAATAATAGGGTTAAAAGGTGATGTTGAAAAAACCCAAGAATGAAACAAACCCTTCCACCTTCAGGACTAATTCAACTCTAAAAGACACCTCACACTGACATTTTGTTATCAACTATATTCATTGACTTAACCACAGACAGTACTTTTCTTTAAAACGTCTTTAAAACCTTAAGATACAAATAATAAACCATGATGACTGACTACTTTTAAACAGTTTGGAGAATGCACAAAATGTTTATAACACCAATAAACATAAGGGAGAATTATACACTACATTTTCTAAATCCTCACAGGAACTCTAATGAGGAATAAAGCTAATTATGATTCATTATAAGATGAATTGCAAATGTTTAGCACATCACTAGCACAAGGTTCACCCAGCATTGGAAATTAGAAATGACAAAAAAAAGAATGTCATACAGTTGAAAATAACATTTTTCATTAAAACAGTGGCACACATATGTATTCATGAATAGTGTTGTATGATAAAAGTACATGGTAAATTTTAACTCTGAATAAATTTGTTTAAATTATGCACCCTGTGGTGATGGCAAATTCAGATACAGAGACTGCTAAAGAAAGAATAATAATTTATAGAACAATTTTAAAAATATAATGTTAACAAATTTTCAGGCTGTAAAGGCAGACTGGGGTTAACATCAGAGGACTTCCTAGAGAAGTGAAAAAGCTGTATTTATTCAGCTTTGTGTGGGGAACACTTAGCAGACTATACCCATGAATTTAAGCCTGAACTGGTTTCTACTATGAAATGATGAGCAATATGGTTAATACAACAGTAATAAACATCATCTACTCTAGCCAGGCTTTTGATTCAGTCACTCAGAGCACTGCTGAACCCCAGTTAGGGAGGTGTGGATAGCATGAGTGAACTGCAAGTATCTTACTCTGCCTTCAGGCTCAAAGGATCAGATGACAGGACAAAAGGGCCTCCCAGAAATCTTGCAGCTGTCACCAAATTCAGAGGATCAGGAAGCAGACTTCTACAAGATTGCCCTTCAGAGGGAACTTTATAAACAGAAGGAATTTCTGTGAAATTCTACTGAGACAAATGAACAGTCTTGCACTTGGGACTTTTGTAAAAATACAGGGATTCAGCTGGCTAGAAATCAGCTTTGCAGACAAGGATGCAGGTAGACCACAACTGGAACTTGAAAAAAGGAGCTTGGCCAAATGCCTGTGAGAATTCCCCTCTGGCATGTTCTGTGCTTCAATAATCCCAGTTATGAAGTAGTCTGTGAAAAATCTGAATTATTAATGCTAGTGGTTGGAGTTGCAAAAGACAAAGGTGATGTAGTCCATGAAGCCCAGATGGATTTCTCAAAAGCTCGTAACAGTATCCCTCAAGTCCTCATCAAGAGCTTTGAAGGGGCAGCTACATGTTTTACAAACTCTGCCAGCATGACTTCATGTCCCAGGGTGAGTCTAGGGAGCACTAATAGTGACATCCCATAGTAGAGGCACGGGGAGTGAGCCAGAGGAAAGTTAAACTGTCCAAGTGTTCAACAGGCCTAGCTTCCCAACATGATACTCTTCTTTATCTGGATACCACTTCATTTGCTCAAAGTACAGCTTCAGTTTACTCCAGTTTCATCTAAGACTACCCAGAACCTTAGCAAATGCATTCTTTATACTGAACATGAGGAATATGCAATCATGTCCACCTAAACAATTAATCTAAATTGAATAAACTATTAGTCTGATGCATTGTGCTAGTTAGAAGCTTTGATTCAAAAGAAAAGGTAATTTTTCCACTTAAAAAATACATTTGTTTGCCATTAGTTTTCTCTTTTTTCTTGTTGCAATTATCTGTCTTGTTCACTAAACACCACTCAGCACCAATAATAAAACAGAGAAGTTTTAACAGGCAAAAGCTATTTTTGCACTTTACTTATGATTCATTCTTCATTCTCTTCATCAAATGAAACAGAACACCAAGGCATATGTGCAAAGATAATTTAAATTTCATAATGCAATAACAAAATGTCAAGTAAAGTTGAGGCAAACTTCTTTAATACCTTAATTTAAAGACTTTAATTATAAATTATAATAAAAGGAGGATATCAATAAAAATCCTACCATCTAGCACTAATGAAAGCCCAGCTTACATAGATTTAAATCTCCAGACTATATGAATCTCCAAGTTGATCCAAGTTACTGGAGCTGCCACAGCCTTTTGTCTTTCTACAAGCATTGTTAACTATTTCTGCCAGGGATTCCCCAATTATTTGATGTCAGCCAAGAGAAACGACCAAGGATCATGTCTTTCAGATTCAGGTTCTGAGGAATAGTTGTCAATCATAGCCTCTTCTACATCTTTTTGTTTAGCAAATTTCTTTCACTCTATCTATCCCTGGATCAAACTGCCTCCTCCTATAATTTGTCTCTTCAGCAGCTCTTGCCACCAGTGCCATCATCATTTACCTACTTTCTAGTTGCTGTCAAAGAAATCAATTGAACTTAATGGTGTCTCACTGAATAACACATGACCTCAGAAAAACTTACTAGTCAAATGCTCAAAGTGGGTCCACTGTGGAGTATAAAGATATCCAGAATGTCTTGTTTAGTTAGAAGTCACATTTCCTGATGGAGATTGCTGTGGATTAGATCATGTAAACTATGTGCTACACTCAACTTTTTTTATCTAAAGTAGTTAGCTTTAAACTAACTCAGCTATTTTTAATTAACTTGCAGCATAAATATTCAGTGTTTCACCTGTACATTATCCAAAATACGAGTTTTTGCAGTTCCTTGTTTCTATGGGATCTATAGGGAAGCAAAGAACACATACCTCAAATATTATCAAATGCCCTCTGTCTGCAAGCCAAAAAAATTTGTTTCAAATACAAAAATTCCACCATTGTAGATGTTTGAAAGTACCTTAACATAAATGTTAAGGAATGCTTCCTTATTCTATTTTTCAGATTAACAATTGAATAGTTAAAATTAATCTAAAAACATCTGCAAAACTAAACTCTTTTGCAATGAAGTCATAATCATGACCAAGTTAAAAAATCCTAACACTGTATTATACAAAAATATAGGCCCATAACAAACTTTTGTTATAAGCTATACTTTTACTTTATATTGCAAAAGTATATATATGGCAATAACTTAAGAAAAATGATATTGGGTAAGAACAGCCAGTAATGTGCATTAGAAATAACACATAATTAAAAGGCCACCTAGTCCATTACTCCTTATAATGTTTTATGGTTTCCTCAGGAAATGAAGTCGGCTGTTAAAAGACAGCTTTCTTATCCAGAGAACATGGAAATGTTAATTCACTGAAGTAAGAGTGATAATTGGTTTTGACCTTATTTATTACAGAATATGTTGTTAAATTTGTCTAAACAAAAACAGGAGTTTATGCAAAAATCAATTTCTGTATGCTTGTTGTATTTGCACATGACTAGTTCAAGTAAAATCATTTTATCTAAATGCTAGGAGTTAGCATAAATATTTTCAAGTAATTTTACTAGTATAGATCCAAATTTAATGCTCCTGTTTATTGCAAATACAGATGACGAACACCAGTACTGCACATTTGCTGTTGCCTAAAATGAAACATTTAAAGTGCTTCAATCTATGAAGTATTTCTGGAACTAATCAATAATGAAATGGGAATTTTAAGAGGAGACTTGACAGCCCTGGTAATTCACAGTTTTATGCATGAAGCTCTCAGTTTATAAATGCAATAATTTGCCAATTTTATTTATTGTGCACCTTCATTTCACTTTCAAATTTCAAGGCTTTTTTCCCAGAATGGTAATAGAATTTCTAAACATTTAAGATCTCTGGACCTGTCCTGAGTTTTATAATAACCAAATTTTGTAAAAACCATCTCCTCATCCAGTTCTGTCAGGAGAATGAGAAGCCAGTACTCTAAAACAATAATTCAGGATTAAATTAGCTGAACTATGAATGTGGTTAGAAAGCCTAAAGCACAGCAGAACTACTATATTTCTGCATAAAAAGAAGGGATCCATGCAACTGTTAGTCAATAGTTCCTTGAAATAATCAGACTGGAGTTATGAAGCAGCTCCTCAGAGAAGTCTTTAACACAGGAACAAGAATAAATGGAAGTGGTTTTAGTATGAAAGAGATTCTGTAAAACCTCTCACCTGGCTGAAATGTCTATTTACATTTAAAGGGGAAAAAGAAAGCAAGCAGAACTCAAGGTTGGCTCTGTTACCTGACTGTAGAGAGCCTTCCACTTTTTGTTATTGGCTGAGGAGAGTTTTACTCCTCTTAAGACCAGGTGTTTGTGCAAAGGACCAAGACTTCATGCTGAGCTCAGTGACATATTCTGAGAACAAGGACTGTGGATATCCTGCTCTCAGCTTCGCATATCTGGTATGTTCCCCCAAGATCAAAGCAGGCAATGGGCTATGCAGCTAAGAAGATCAGCACAGAGGTTAAAGGACAACCTGAAGACAGATGGGTTTAAGCTGTGACTCTTAGTACCTCAGTCCTGTATCATACAGTCCTACTCAAAGTATTTTCTACCCTTTCACAGACACCAGACCTTGATATCTGTTGGCAGGTCTCTTATGAAGACAAGTCACCAGAGGAGTTGCACCTGGACCTCCACTGAAACCCATACTGTTCAGCATCATCCAGGAGAAGTGGAAAGAAAATAGCGATATTTTTTTCTGGGACAGAATTTCTTGAGAACAACTTACCAGGGAGTTTAGATAGCAAACATAAAAGGTGACTTGCTTGAAGACCTACCTACGATACTGGTATGCCAAATTCAATATACTTAATTCAGTATTGAAAGTATTGCATTAAGGAAATTTAAAAAGTGCCAAACCTTGTTTACAAAATGATAGGCTCTCAACTAGTTAGCATTGCTCAGGTGTTGAGCACACAGGGTTTGGGGTACACTTTGTAGTTTTATGCACATGTCTACTCCTTCCTGTCAATGTGACAATAAAAAAAATTATTAGGTAAAGACTGGTACTCAGAAAAAAATTCTGATGGCACTTGTATACACTGTATAAATCCATGTTGCATAGGCAACTTGAGTGCTTTCTGTCCCTCCCTCTGCAAAAAAAAGTCCCAGAAAAACTTGAAAAAGAACAAAGAAACACAACAAGAATGACCAGAGACATGGGAGGTTTTCCATACAAGCAACTATTAAATGACTGGGGAATTTCAGAATGGAAAAGAGACGACTACAAAGATATGTCAGGAACTTAAAGAAAAAAACCAAAACAAACACAACAAAACTGTTTCAGAGAAAAGAAATATGGAAAAATTTTTCATGGTTTCTTATCATACAAAGCTTAATAAACTCACCAGGAGGTGTGCCCAATGAAGAAAAAAAAAAATAGCACTTGTATTCAGGACACATTATATTGTGTTTCTGAAACAGAATATTGTAGATGTTAATTCCACATGGGTCCAAAAAGTAAACAAATCTATGAGTGAGGCATCCATCAAAAGACTAAAGAGAGGCAGCCTCTGAGAAAAAAAAATCACTAAGAAAAAGAAAATATTTTAGAAGAAACTTATATACTTTTGCTTATTTAGCAATATTCCATAAGCACTCTTACAACGAAGATACTGCAGTAGATGCACATTTTCTCAAACCCAGAAAAGTTAACATGTATATGTTGTTACTCAAAGTAGACATTAACTCAACAATTCATGAGCAAGAACACACATTAATCTTTGTTTAGCATCAAGTATTTTTTTAAATAGACTACTCAGGAAGTTTTAAAACACTATTAAAATTCCCTCCAAGAAATACATCTCTACCACATGCCTTAGTTTGGAAGAATTATAATCATAAAGCAAACCAAATTTTTAAAAAATTACACTTTCTCCATTTATTTCTGACAGTGGCAAACAGATTACTTGTTGGATGCCTACCATCTTAGGCAATTAGGTTCCCAATTCTTATACATGAAGAAGGCTTATGTGGTTTGCTCTCTAGGTTTGCACTATTTTGCATCTTCTTTTCAGACCTCTTTTGACACAATATTGCACTATGTAAACCTCTGCTTCACAGCCTTTGTATGACACCTTATTTTTTACTACAGTCAAAATAGCATTTCCATATAAATCACTTGCTAACCTACTTAAGATCAGATTTGACGCTCTGCGAGCATGATGTGCTTATAAAACCAGCTTGAGAATCTACCAACTGTTTAATTCTGTATATAACACAAGCACAGGGATATTTTGTTAACCTGTTTCCTCATTTCCTTTGGTAGAAAATGCTTAGGTTTTCTTGTTGGGGGTTTGGGAGAAGAGTTGGCTTTTTTAATATCCATCAGCATCCATAATACATTTGGAAAACTGCAAAGACTTTTTAGGCTGTAGATAGTATGACAGAATCATTTAGATTTGAAAAGACCTATAAAATCATCATTTCCAATTTTAATCCAGCACTGAGGAGTCCATACTAAACCATGCCCCTAAGTATCATATCTACACATCTCAGATAATATTCATCCAGCTAAATAAGGGCTGTAGTCACCAGAGGGAGTGGAGTCAGACAATTTCATCTAATTCATGATAGACAATTTTATCAAATATATGCAACCCATACATACATAAATATCTCTACTGAATTCAGCTCACATGTAACTCTTTAATGAATACACAAACAATAATATATGCAATTATGAGATGTTTATTTCTGAAGATTTAGAAAGCTAGGAGTGATGAGAAGCAATCAGTCTCACAGTTTACAGTAGCACAGACCACTAAAATAGCTTTAACTGGAGTCGTTGATATTCCTTCTGCCTTACCCATACAGTTGTCAATATTTATACTGAGTTTTAGCAGCTTAAATTCTGGTGTGACACACTCCTTAACTCTATACACATACAAATATTCTTAGCAGTGACAGTATATTAGAAGTTACTTACAAACACTTAAGAGATCTGTGCTATACTAACCAGGCAAATGCTTCATGACAAGAGATTAAGACTTACTGAAATAAAATTTTAAAAATACAACAAACAAAATGAAA